>CM042447.1:11048106-11203106 GCA_023631565.1 Gymnocephalus cernua | reverse complement strand
TCTCTCTCTACCATTCCTGTCTCATATTGGCAACTAACAGCTATTACTGCTGGCTGTTGGCTTCTTTAATACAATTATTTTGATCCCTTGATCAATACGTTCCTGGTTAACAAACTCCCAAGCATTGATCACCACAGCACAGAAAAGAAGTAGCTAATGCAAGGATGTGCTAAGAGGTAGTGATATATATTCAGTAACATCAACATTTTGGTGTGTTTTGTATATCCTTACAAGATGAATATAATAACGAAAAACTTGGCTAAAGCTCGGGATATAATAATGCTAATTTGTAGACAGAAGAAGAAGAAAGGGAAATGTCCTGTGGTTTTAATTGTTTTAAGAGAACCGGAGGTTTACTTAGTTTCAGTTGCTTTAGGTGAGGCTATGTGTGCACTTGGGATGGGGGATGCAGTTAGAATAAGTGATAAATATGCAGATAACAAAACCTGGGCTTTGGATAAAAAAGCACAGCCTATTCATATAATAAATACAACAGTAGTGGTCAGAAATAACATTTGGCTATTTATTCCATGCATGTGAAGCTGCATGCATGTTATTTGTCAGTGAGTGAGGCTCTTCAGGACAGCAAAGTCCTTGAGATGTGTGGAGGGCAAACAGGGACGTGGCCTTGGTTAATGTGCCAACAGGCAAACGTCTGATCTGTGTGCCCATATCGTTGCTGGCATGAATAAAAAGGCCCACTGCACACCCATGCCTGGCTTTAACTCTGTCCTGCCATGCATACTAACAACAAGCTCAACCAGTAGGGAGATTTACATGGCCTTGATCATTAGCATAGTGTTAAGGGATTATTCAGATCCCTGCCTGAAATCCTGTAATTGTAATAGTACACAAAAAGTTATCTGCAGTAGAAAGGGCCCATCCCATTTCACAGAGTAAAGTTGACTTGTTGCCTATCATGACATTTGGGAATGATTCTATGGATAATGGATTGTGCCTGCATGTTCTTAAGCTTGTATATGTGTGTGTGTGTCTAAATCATTAATTCAAAACATGACCTTGGATTTGAAGGTTAATTAAAAGCAAATTAAAAGTCATTAAGCCTGCAAAACACCTGCTTTTTCTGAAACAACACATCAAAAAAAGGATGTCATTAATGTGCTAATACCAAATCCCTGTCGCTTTATTTATAGTTTTCTTTTAGTTAGCAACACAATAGGAGTGGATTCAGACATTATTATCCTCAGTCAATATTGACCACCAGTCAATGAGTTAATTGGAAAAGTAAACCTGCAAAGACTCAGGCTTGGGCCTGACTAAGCAGAAGGTTCAAAAGGATAATGGAAACTGGGGAAAAAGAAAATAATAACGTCTACGCAGGTTGAATGGCTCGGGGCAAACATGGGTGGAATAACACAATTGAGAGCAGACTGCTCATCAAAGGAGGCAATCTGGCTAAGCTTGTCCCTGCCTGTCGTGCAGCGTCTGCCAACCCAGACATGAGCACTAGTGATCTTCATCATAGCTCACCTCAGGCTAGCATTAACAGGCCACTAACTCCCTGTAAAAGCCTCCCCCTGAATATTACCGTGACTTGGCAGGGTATTGGCATTCACAAACGTTATTCAGCTAAACACACAAACACACAGAAAAATATATTAAAGCACACTGATACACAGACATACTGTACCCACAGGCTCACACCAGAGGTTGCACACATACATGTGGCACATACCCAAACTTTCCTTTACCGCCTTGCTCTGTGCTGCTACTGTGGCAGTGACTCTAAATCAGAGCGAGACCACTCTCACAGAACAGGGTGTGGGAGGGTTGAGGGCATTTGCTGAATGTACCCCATCCAGTGAGTGGCTTGTCCTCTGCAGCAGAGCAGCCTAATTAGGGTAGGCTCTGCTTTGACGGGAATTGAACTGGCTGCCAATACTATTGATAATTCACACAAACTAAGCTGTCACAGGGAATAGGGATGGGCAAGAGGAAATGGCTCCGTTTTATTAGATTCCACTGCCCTTTGATGTGCAGTCAAGAGTGAGACATGCCAAGAGACTCATGCCAGATGGAAGCACTACAGCTGAAAGGTGTCTCAATCCTTTTAACATAACTCTTTTTACATGTGAAACCTAGAATGATAGCTATTAGTGTCACATAGCCAAACATTACCCCTCAATTTATTCCACCATGTTTTATTACTTCGCTGGCCCAATACGAAGAAGCCGGCTGGAGCTGGGCAGCAATAAAAACTATGGGGATTCTTGGACATTGTCTTACTGGGCTACAGTTTAAATGTCTGTGATCCTACAGGCAGAGGTGCTGTTAGATATTTTGGGCATCCTGACAACAGCTTAACCCTCCACTGAGGGTTTCACTCTCAATAGCGACATCTACAGAGGGTTTGGTGGCCGAATAATTTAAGTTAACGTAAAAACAAGAAAAAAACAAATCGAGTAAAACACTTTAATCGCCCCTTCTGGCTTGGGACTCACCTCGGGCTTCTTGACTCGGCCCTCCTGGAAGGAACATGTTCGAGGGTCATGGGTACAGTCATGCTTGTATTTACACCAGTGGCACTGGTAAGGACTACTCACACATGACAGACACCTGCATGAAAAGCAGAGGAGAGGGAAGACAGTGTTGGGAATTAGTATTGAACAGCAGCCAATACACTTGAGAACAGAAGCTCAATATGCCTACTTACTTATGTATACAATATCATTTTCAACAGTTTAAAAATCAATGTCAGTTTTTTTTATCAATGTAAATTATGACAAGCTGTCTGCTAACGAGAAGAGTTCTAAAGAGCTATAAGTAGACAAAGACTTACGACTTGTGCACGCTACAGTTGTAGAAAACAAAACTGGTATTTGCGAATGCCAGGCCTGTCTCCTTGGACTTGAGATAGAGCTGCACGATCTGGTGGTCACCTAGAGAAAATAAATTATAGTTAAAAAATGTTTGATAAGTAGATGTAGACAGAGTCATTTCTTTTGTTTCAGAAGTCATATATTAAACCCATTATTGACAATTTTAATTTAACAAGGAGAAGAAAAAAAACAGTATCATAATGGTAAATAATTGCATCCACAGATTGTTTTCCAGCACGAGCAGTGTGTAGACAGTGTCTGGTCATATTACATTTTCCCATGAAGAAGAGATGACTGCAATACTACTGCTTTGAGCCACAGGTGCTCAGCCTGTTGCAGTGGTAAAGGCAGTATCTTAAGAGAGAGAGAGAGAGTAGAAGGGTTTTGTTGGGTTGAGTCTCCCTATACCTGCCGCCTTACAAAACACTATAAAAGTTGGTGTAGACGCATTTCCCTTGGGATGGAAAATATTCCCCTGGAAAAGTCTTTGACAGTGTCTATGACTATATATAGGGGGAAGAAGATAAAACAGTAACTGTGTGTATCTCTCTCTCTGTGTGTGTGTGTGTGTGTGTGTGTGTGTGTGTGTGTGTGTGTGTGTGTGTGTGTGTGTGTGTGTGTGTGTGTGTGAGCTCGCAGCTCAACTGTATTTGGTGTGTCCTTTTGTCTGGCCCTAATGAAGGAGTTCATGTTTAATTCAACAGCACATCCACACATCTAACTGCTCTGTCTGTACACTACCTCTGTATCTCTCTGTTTGCCTCATCCCCACTCTATCTCTAAACACAGGTCTCTTTCACTTCCTTCCTTAGTTTCTTCCACGCACACTGTGACTCCTTCTCCCCTGTGTCTCTCTCCATCTCTCTAACAAAGAAGGAATCATTCATCAATCACAGTAAAGCACCACTGACAACGGATCTGTCCTAATTAGGCCACCTAAATGTTACCTTGAAGCCTGCTAACACTGTCTAGCCCTCCCTCTATCTTCACTCCATCTATATCTCTCCTTTCCTTTCCCTTTACCAACCAAGCTTAGTACATATTTATACATCTATGTTTGTATGACATCACCAGCTTACATGTGGTTGACATTGCAAACATTAAACAAATGTTTTTAATTCCCCAAAGCACCCTCAGGCACCCTGTCAGCCTGACATATGAACATGTGTGCTGTCTAACTTTATTGCAGTGGTGTTTGTTCATGGCAGTGTATGTGTGTGTGAAGCTCTGTTCATGTGGGTGCACTGAATAAATTGAGGGAAATGTGTGCATGTGTACAGCTCAGACCTAAACGGTCTCACCAGTACTGTAATTTCATGATGATCTGCTCACTTCCCCTCAATGCACTTTAGACTATACTTATCTCGTGGTGTTGGCTACAATATCTACAATTCATAGATAACATCTTTGCAAGCGACAGACAAGGCAAGTGTGAATATCATTTTCTTTAGCTCTCTGACATCAGTGAGCATTCCTTTGTATGTACATTTTGAGCATTGGTTGCTCTGAAGCACCATTGATTTTCTCTTTTCATTCATTATTAATAATTTTGTCTTTCTGTGGAAGTATGGAAGGAGATGGCATATTCTTTATCTTAACATGAGGACACATTAAGGGTTGGTGCTGAAGGATTACCTGCCTGGGGACAGGCCTTCCCTGATGGGAGCTTTGATCAATTAGACCAGGCTTAGTCGACCACAAAGAGGGGGATGAAGAGCAGGGGAATTAGATAGAGAAAAAAATACACCTTCCCTTCTTTGCTTGTGGAATGAATATTGTCAGAAATGTTTAAGCCTCCTGAAAGGAATGGAAACAGTAACATTGTCTGCAGGGACTGTGTAATCTCCAGGCACTAAATTAGCCGAAATACTGTAGTAAAAACACTTAGTTTTGCAGCTTGATATTCTCATTTTTGCACTGGGGTTTACTGGGGTCCTATCACTCCCTCTGGACTGGAGCATATTTACTTACCACTGGAGGGTGGTAAATAGATCCCACAGCATCCTAATAACTAATGTTCATTCAATTACTAAACAAGTCCTAAGGCGGAGCTCCAAGGCCCACCGAATTACTGATGACAATGAGAAAACAAAAATTCTCTGACTCTTAGCCCTGGGACTAGCATGCCTCTTACTGAAGGGGAAAACATCCAGATCAATACATGCTTCCCTGACAGATATGTATGTTTGTATGCAACAGGTGCTCTAATGTTAATAACTAGTTGATGCTAGCAATCACTTTTACATATATTTTTCCTAATATTATAATAAATAATGATATTTTGTCAGGATAATAGCCGGCTTCCTACAAATTATCAAAGGTGTGATGTCATGTACACAGATACAGTTTCTGTACTTGTTTACGATGCAAACATCAAAACAAATGCCAACAGTGTGACATCCAATGCTGGCTGGTATGGAATAGTGTATTTCCTGATCTCAGTTTGTTGCTTTATGGGCAAAAAGGCTGCAATAGGTCCACTCTTACCTTTGTCAACAATAATGCGTGGCATCTCTTTCTCAGCGGGGGAGTAGCACTTGATCCGGTTTCCCTCCACCAAGCCATTCATCTCAGCCAGGTCCTCAAAGGTACAGTTGACGCCTGCAGAAAGTTCTGGGACATTATGGGCCTCCAACACCAACTGTAGGGAAGGGAAAGATAAAAAAGTGGTAAGCTGTCAGTATTTTCTGCCTTACTTTGCTAAACATTCACTTCATAGTCATTGCCTGGTTTTAAGAAATATAATGAAATGCAATGAGCTTATTAAAGCGATTAGTAGCTCTAATATTATGGTGAACCAAGGCAAACAAAACAATAATAGGGATGATTAAGTTAAGTCGTAATGGCTTCACATTCATAACAGCACACATCACACAGTGAAAAGCATTCATCATTTTGAAATACCTTTTGAGCTTTTATGGCCTTTATTGACAGGATAGCTTGAAGACAGGATAAGGGGAGAGAATTACATGCAGCAAAGGGGGTGGGTCGCTGCCAAAAACTCAGCCTAAGTGGGGCGCACATTCTACTGGGTGAGCAAAATACTTTTGATGAAGCCAGACAAAGTGCATTTTATAATTGTGCCTATGGTCAGAAATAAATGTGATAGATCTGTGCCTCAACTGTGACAACAGTGCTCAGATTCCCAGATCTGTAGAGGACTTCAGATCAGTTTTGGAGCCAATATGTTCTTCAAACATGAGTGTAACACAATATTGCAGAAGAGAAGCACAGCTGCAAGTTCTGTGAAGAGTAATGGTTCATCTGCAGGGTGGTCAGCCGCCAAGAGGAGCCACTGGGGGACTCTTGAATGAGCAGTTAATATATGGTCAGGCATCAGATGCATCCTGCCCTGACATCCAAATAACAAAACACTCTGATGCAGAAAAATATAGATGAACTTAAAACTGAAATCAATCAATCAAATGTGATGGCCAAAAGTACCTCTACCATCTTAGCCACCTCCCATAATGCATCATCTCTCTGGGTCAGTGAGAAAAGAGTGTTTTTATTGGAAAAGTGAAAAAAATTATAAAAACAGTAAGATAAAGTACGTGGAAAGATGAGGAGAAAATAGAATGTAGATGGCTTAAACAAAGTGCGAGATGAGAGGAGACGATGGACAACAGGGGGACAGAGAGAGCAGGAAGACTGAGGTGAGCATACAGGCTGCTGGACAGGCAAGAAAAAGAGGACTTTCTGGGAAATAGAGAATGCAAATCTTCCCTCTTCATTGAAAACATACGGTGGAAGCTCTCTCTGCATCACAGAAAAACTTGCTTCAGGTGGAGCAGGAAAAAAAAGAAAAAAGAAAACACTGTCCTTGAATAAGAAGGAAAAAAAGAGGGTAGTGAAGCCAGGTGGAGTGGGGTCAAGACCAAAATATACATATTGATGGAAAAGCATGTCTGCAGTGGGCCTTGGTCTAGGCATTGATTTGAGGCGCAGTCCATAGTACACTGATGTGAGGTTGAAAGCTGCCTCAGCGGCAGAGAAGGGCTGACCTGCGCTGTTTTTATATTGCTTTTTAATGAAAAGACAGTGTCGCGGGTGTGAACAGATACACAGCTTCCCATCATAAGATGAACAGTGCATGACCGGGCTTCTCTTACACATCTCTCGTTTGTTGCTCACTCTACCTCTCACCTTCTTCTTCTTCTCTCGCTTTAATGTATTTTTCCTTTTAAGGAGGACGCCAGACCTTTAGTTTCCTCAATTACATTTAGAGTAGTCATGGTAAAGCCTAGCCACAGCAGGACTCATAAAAATATGAAAAAAACCTACTCATGAAACATCCACCACACAGACACAAACCCACTAACCCAACTCAATGACAAATGTACAGCCATTTAACCAGAAATAATGTCATGTTTTTGTTTGTGAAAAAAACAAAACAAAGAGAGAATGAAATGTAAAACAAAATGTTTTTTTCTTAAAATGTTTCTGATTTCAGCAGTGGATTGTCTCTGTTTCTTTCGAGACTGCCTTGGCTTATCTTCCCAAACAAATATTTAATAACACACAGGTCGAGAATGAGCCCCTGTCTGTCTGGCAGAAGCCTCTGCCTTGCAATCAGTTGGATGGGAGATGTGTGGCATAGCCTTCGGGTAAAGCCTGCTCACTCGGAAAAGGTTAACACTCTAAAGGATCAGTCTTGAGCAGCATCACACACCCACACCCACATACCCCATGAATATCATTAGAGTGATGCACCTGAACACCTCTCATATGACCCTCAGAGCAACACGAGAAAAATCATTCAGGCTTGACCTTAGAAAATCATTTAGGATATTTATGCACTTAGTCTGTGAGATTCAAAGCTATTTCCTAACCACCATTATATAGGGCACGGGAATTGAAATGTGACATTGCTTAAAGAGGAACTATGCAGTTTTTTGTAGCTTAATTTACCTTAACTGAACAGCTTCAGAGTCATTGGAATGATTATATGACTTTTTTTTTTTTAGTTGAATGGTGGTCGTCTTGCTTCCCCCTAGCGGCTGTGAGCAGAAAAAACACCCTTGCAACTTTCGGCCTCAGCGTCAGGAAGTATCGCGTGATATCAGGTCTCGCGATGTAATGAATTGCTTTACGGCACTGCACACATACACCCATTCAGGAACCGGCTAACAAGGTAGCGATGGAGTTTTTCACACCATCGTCATGGCTGAGCCGGCAAAAAAGAAGCAGAAAGCTAGGAAAGCATTGTCGGAGGAACAGAGAAAGAGGAAACGGCAGACTGACTGAGCGAGGAGTCAGACACAAGTAAACATAGGAGCTGCCAAATATCTATTCTGAAGCTGTAGGGGGGGCTCTATGGAGAAACCTGCTAGCAAAAAGCTTTAAGATGGTTAAGGTCAGTGGGATTTTCATAACATTCACAGTGTTACAGCTTTGAATATGTGCACTGAGGTTTGAGAAAGAAAAACAGCAAGCCTTGAGAGATATAGAATGTGTTCAGACAATGTCAATCTTCTCTCCTGAACCTGCAGTAAATTTGCACACACCAAAAGGGATACACACATGTAGACACACACCTACACAGCCACTTAACGGTTAACGATATCATAGTACAAATGGCATTGCACCTGTCATATATCACATTCTCTCATCACAGGTATGATTGCACAGACATGGACTCTGCTGAAAGACAAATGTTTGTATTTCTCCGATTCCTGCAGAGGCATATCAGAGCTCCTTGCACACTAATCAATACACTTAACCAATCAAAAACAATTCAGACCTTTAAATCAGGCAGCTGTTTTAAAATGAAATGGCTGTTGCATGTAGTTGCCAATAATCACAATAAACACAGCTGAGCCAAACTGTGTGCTGTTAATGATTGTTGACATTTGTTGGGAGAGTATTTCACTGGCCGGGACTGTAAGTTGTAAGGTCAGGATTTGAAGGATGCATGTTGGCAGGCAGTAAAAATGATGTAAAGCAGGATTATAGAGTTAATACTGTCTACTAATCAGTATCTAGAGCATAATTACATCGCATTACAAATTATGCTTGAGTGTGTGATGTTGTCAACCTGCCAGACAAGATTTTCTCGCTAGCAACACATTCAGCTAGCCTCATTGTTTACTGCAACACTGCTTCACTAAAACAAATGCTTGTTCAAATGTTTCTTCCTTATTGAATGAAAAATATACTGAATTACTCCTTATTTAAAAAAAACACTTTATCCTTCAAATGCACAAGAAAAAAGCAATAGTAATGAAAACTAGTATCTATTTCAGGACATCTGTAAAGAAAATCTGCACTGGTAATGTAGGATAGATTAGTTAAAGAATAAAGAATATGTAATTGCATGAGAGGAAATTTATGATATGGCAAACACAACTTTTAGAAAACAGGTCACTGTTTCCTTTTTAGTGTGTTTCTATCCACTCACCGTGACACTAAACTGGGACACTGAGATGTTGTTTGGGTGGACACTGAGACGCACACACTGCTTGATGTCTGATGCAAAGCGACGGGGCTCTGATGAGCGCTCGCATTTCTCCTTTCTGGTGCACCTGGAAAAAAACACAAGAGAGGGGATGTTATTCACGGATGAAAAATGGACATACACACACATACACAAATGTTGTTCAGATGTAACCTGACCAGGTCTTACCCCTTTCCACCTGTTGATACCAGGGGAAAAAGAGAATGTCCCGCCGCTCTCTGACAGACAGAGTTAGACACATTTATCATATTTCTTTTCTGGCAGTGTACTAGCTACAGTGGCCAATGAAAGGAAACCCAATCTCCAGTGGGCGGGAGCAGTGGCATTTAAAACAATGGTTGCTCTATATGTGGAAGTGAAGCCGGTCCGTTGGGAAAGAGGTAGGCCTCGTCTTTGTAATGCTGTCTTAATGACTGGCATTCATGGGCAATGCCAAGTGCAAGTGGAAATGTGGATGTTGGTGGAAGGGCAGGGATGGATTCCTCCGCCTCTTAATAAACACCAGGTGGGCTAACCCAGTCCATTAGACTGGTTTGGGAGTTGGGACGACTGGACATTTTGTGTTGTAAGAGGAATGTATGGACTCCTGTTCCAAACATTATCCCCTGAAATACTGCAGGGTAACTCCCCATAGTTTAATCATCTAAATGGGAATGTGGGTAAGAGAACTGCAATTCATTCCCACCAAACACTTGCAGTAGAAGGTTTATAAATTAAATATTACAGTGGAAGTGGCTGACGAAACACTGATGAAGTCAAATTGTGATATAACCTAAACCTTCAACTCTCCACACACACACACACACACACACACACACACACACACACACACACACACACACACACACACACACACACACACACACACACACACACACACACACACACACACACACACACTTAATCCCCTCATAAACGTATGCAAGTTTAATCCCCTATTGATTTAGACAAAAACTTGCTGTGCAATTAACAGCCTGGTAAACCCACAGTGCCCTAAAACTCATTTAAAGGCATACAATTTAAAGAAAGAGGCTGTAATGAACGAATGAAAGAAATACCTTTGAGGTGGTTGACATCTGAGATACAGTAAGACCATAGACACTTTTTATCCTGAATTGGAGACATTGTGGGAGGGTGGGTTTTGACCTGACATGAGTATTGAAAAGTTAAGCAGCCTAACGTGTTGCAAAAAAGACAGACATAAAGAAAAAGAAAAGAAAAAATCCTGTTTAAGAGAGGGAGAGAACAGGGGGAGGGGAAAATAGTGCAGGAGAGAGAGGGAGAGTGGAAAAAAGCAAAAAAGAAACTAAACTTAAAGGAAGGCAACCATTGTTGGCTTTCTGTGAAGCTTTCACAGTTAAGCCGGTTTGAGTAAGGGTTTAATCGCTTTGGGTTCCTTTGTGCTTCTCTATCACTCCTAGCTGTTGCTCCTTTTCTAGCACTGATTTAATAAGACCACAATGTATAAGTACCCCCAGACAAACCTTTCACACAGAAACCCACAAACGCACACTTTCACCTAAAAATGCACATATAAACAATATATACACTCGGTTTGCTTCCTTGCATACCTACAGGTCTATTGTTCACACCAATGGAAGAGTAACACTGTAGAAAGGTGTATATGCTTGCCGTGTATGTGTTTTTTATGTGAGTATTAGTATAATGTTTCTCTTTGTGCTCAAATTTCATGCCCAAAAGACTAGCAGTAATGTTTACATTTACTGGCACAATCTCTGTAAGTGAATCATCACTATGAGTGAATAATAAATGGATGCATTAAGGTTTATATCATTCTAACATTGTCTCCCTTTGCCTCTTAAACACACACAGACAGTAAATATGCATCTATATGCTCTTCTCTTTAATATCTTTATTTACAGCTACATCGTGAGCTATATGACATACTGTAAGAAGTTCCAAGGCTACACTATATAGTGCCCTAAAAAACTCTACTTTTTACTAACAATCCCACAATGCAATGCATTTTCTAGATGTGAAAAAACTGTTGAGCGACATTACACTGACGCAAAGTGATGTGTGCGAAATCTCACAAGATAGTTATTTCAGAAGCAGCCCAAATCTAAATGGCCCAGGTTTATGACGTCATCTCTGTGAGACGCTAGCTGCTGTAAATAACAGTAGGGGGGATGAGGAATGGAAGAAGGATGACGCAGGGAAACAAGACGTGCTGTAAAGACTTGTTAATGTCCATCTCACAGCAAATAACATTTTTAGGTTAGGTGTGTGATTCACAATGTACAATTGGTGAAAATGTGCAGCCCCCAAGTTGCTGCAATACAGTTACAAGCCAACAAGACATAATGACGCACTGTGAGTTGATGAGTGCAACAACTAGACCTGGCATATCTGGACTGGGGCAAAAAAAGAAGCTGGAATCAGAGAAAATTAACTTTTTTTCTTAAAAAATTAGACAAAGCTGCAAAGACCGAATAGTTGTCAATTATTAAATTAATTATAATTTAATAGTTGACAACTAATCGGTCTTTGCAGCTCTAAACCTAACATGATGTTTGCAATGCCAGTTTTTGCTGTACACATTTTACTTTTCCATTTAGAATACTAAATCGAAAATATCATAAATAGAGGTGGTAGTGCAAGCCAGTGAATTGTATTGCAAGTACACGGGTGACCTCTGTTTATCTATGGAGATGTCATATAGCCCTGCAGGGACTGTAAGTTTCATCTCTTTCTCAGAGACAGAAGGTCACAGACTTGCTGGGTACAGTAGGATGAAACAGCCAACAGGTTGAATTATTAACTTTCACATCCGAGACACGGACCATGCATTTCTCCCTAAGGGTTAGACAATGGCACTGGGGGTATACTGCTGTATACAGCAAAAGAAAATTCTACCAAGATGCCAGTGGGTGACACCAGCTAACAGATAAGTGTTTTACTTTAAGAAGTGGTCTTGCATCCTGACTGAATCTCTCACCATATGTAGGACATTTACACATATTGATTTGGATTAACCCAAATGTCCACACCACTGTGAAGGGGAATTTATGTAGCTGCTTTGGCTGATTTGAGGCTTCAATGAAAGGACATCGAAGAAAATGCCATACATGGTTTAGCTGATGTAAGAGCTAAGTATTATCAGAGCAAAGCACTGGATAATTGTTTTCAATTACTATCCACACAGACCTTGAAAGAAAAAAAGATTGAATCGTTTGTAGCAATATGAAACAATCCCGCCCTTTGTAAACATCAAAGAATAGACCATTTAGAGAACCCAAGAAATCAAAGCGATTTTGATTTTGAATAACTGTCATGAAATGCCTGACTGGGGCTATCTTTTTTGTGGAGAATTGGATGTCCAATGTCTATTCATTTGGTTAGTAAATACTGCTGTTGTGCAGAACTGTTTGACTGACTGGCAATTACACATTATGAGAGAGAAAGCTGAAAGGATTAGATTGGCCCTGAACGGAAACTAATCTGCACTCTTGTTTCTTCCAGCCTTTGATAAGGTGACACAATTATATTGAGACAGAGGAGAGGGCAGAGAAGGATTCCCAGCCCCGGCAATTGTTGCTGATGAGGCTGTCACGGCCATTCATAACTAGATGGTCTTGTAGATAATATATTTCATCGTGCAACATTTGTCATTTAGCCCCGTTGATGATTTAATTGATTACAATACAAGATGATCACATTATTCCATCCAGTATGTGCCCACAGATGAAAGATATCCATAATCACCATTAAGTGACGACTATAAACAGCTCTAATTCCCTGAAAGCCCTGTAACATGCATATGATTTTTTATTCTTTTTTTAAGTAGCCTTTAACTTGAAAAGGGAAAGTCACTGACAACCACTCATTCTTTGATTCATAGTTTGGGTTTTAAATGTGCATATGATGTACTGCAAATGACTGTAGACTAGATAAAAAGAACACAGACAACAAAGAGAGCAAGAACTCAAAGAGCAGAACTTTGTTCAAGTAACTGCAAAAAAAAGAAATGGCAAAATGTTAATGGAGAAACTTAAAGTTACAAAGTTCACCATTCAACAAAATAAACACAATGCCAAAAGTCAGTATTAAGCATACTTCTTATATTTTGAAAGCATGACCAACAACCAGGCTTGATCCCTTATGGCTGGTTGCAGGGCTCAGGGGAGCGTAGAAAAAGAGAATACTATACTAAAGAGGGGGTGTAGATGTATCTGGCCATGCGAGACTTCAGGTGTAATGCATATCTAATGTGAAGCATGGAGAAGGTCAAGCAGGCTAGGAAATGAAAGCTATTAAATTCTCAGGTCCAGCCATCCTTAGCTCTATCAAATGCTCATGTCACTGGAGAAAACACATGCACGGCCACTCACACACACTCACAAGCACGCACGTGCACACGCACGCACGTACGCACGCACGCACGCACGCACGCACGCACGCACGCACGCACGCACGCACGCACGCACGCACGCACACACACACACACCAGACAAATAAGTGGTCAACAAGTATATACAGTATGTGCATATACAGTATACACTAAAATCTCATAATACATGTATGCAAGTATTTGTTGTATATTACACACCTGGGTTTCTGCTTTACAGTGCTGTTTGTGGTACACCAATGCACAACAAATAGGCACTCTCTAGCACTCTGTAGTACCATACTACCCATGCATCATCAGACACTATGGAATCCTATACATACTAATAGCCAGAGGCTGTTTGTTAGTCTAGAGCTGTGTCACAGAGATTCAGATTCAGTCAAATTACACACATCTTCATTCAGCTTGACTACATCTTTCACTCCTACAGTACATGTGACCACAGCCACACATGAACACAGCTGAAAAAAACACAACAGTCGGTTTGCCTCCTTGTGCTATCATTAAGAGTGGCGGTCTACAGAGCAGAAATCCGCATGGAAGGGCCGGTGGGAGAGTCATTATCTGGCCCACTGGCCATGACCCCGCTACTCCCGTTTGTGGACACACACACACACACACACACACACACACACACACACACACACACACACACACACACACACACACACACACACACACACACACACACACACACACACACACACACACACACACACTCTGTGTGTCTCCCATGAGCCCATACCTAAAGACATAGAAATTGCAGAGTGGCTGCCTCCAAGTAGAAATCGTACTACCAATGCAAGAACACCGGCTGAGCAGAAAATTACACAGTAACACCACTGCTGAGAGTGTGCAGGTACAAAGCCATATGGGATAAAACGATCTCTTAAAAATATATATAAAAACGTGAGGCAGAGTGAGAGTCTGATTTCGTCAATCAATGTTACATAGACATTTGAATAAAATGAGGGCTTTAACAACCTCCATTTCTGTCTCACGCACACAAACGTAGAATTGATGGTGATCGGCAGCATCAATCTGGCCCTACGGGCAAATAAGTAACAGCTGTTTCTCTCTGCCATGGCCGGCACACTCCACCATGCAATTGTAGCAGCTGTCAAAAGCCGTGCCACCAACTTCCTTCATCTCTCTCTCTCTCACATGCACACAAACAAACAACCCCATGGCAGAGCTATCTAAAGGTGGGGTGGTGTGGCAGGCTTATTAGGCTGCTTATCTAGCATACTATATGTGATGCCACTGCTGACCCTGAAGATGCCATTAGGCCAGGTTCTCTATATTAAACAGCTTTATCTGTCTGGCTCAGAGGTATGTGTGTGTGTGTGTGTGTGTGTGTGTGTGTGTGTGTGTGTGTGTGTGTGTGTGTGTGTGTGTGTGTGTGTGTGTGTGTGTGTGTGTGTGTGTGTGAGAGAGAGAGATTTTATTAATTTCTTTGAATAATTTTGTTTTATTAAATATATTTTCTAAAAACACAAATTAAACAACAATTAAGGAGTATTTTATTGACACAAAAGAGGGCAGAAAGGGTACTGTCATTACAAAATTATGTTTTAATTATCCAGCTAATTACACTATTGCTAGTTATTCGTACATCTTAATTACATATAAAAAAATGTTACTTTGAAATAAGTGCTCATTCTTTATTATTTAAATATCACAAAATGTAACTAATGTGATAGCTCAGTTGTACAAAGGATGTAACAGCTAATATTGGAATGTTTCCAAACAGCTCATATATCACTGTCCCATTTATTATTACATCATAACACAATCTGACCCCTCACATTCACAAAATAAAAGTCCGGAAACTCACAAGGGAAATGCATTGAATCTTCAGTAGTTCCCGAGATATTTGTGAAATCCCCTACTTGATGATGTTTTCATAGCTATTAGTGCAGGGCACTGGAGGGCTGCTTTTCAATGGGGATCTCAAGAGTGCACTTGGCTTTTATCTTCCATATATTGTGTTATGGTCTTGGATGTGTGCAGCTGTAGACGGCATCATATGATACTATTGATCCAGGCAGTCAATATCCAGCCTGTGATGTTTCAGGTGTGTTTATTCACAGCTACAAGGCAGTTTATAACTCTGAATATGAAGACACATTGAAACTAATGTTATCATATAGTAAAGAATATGGGACTTAGGTCTCTGAAGTATACGTATATACAGTGGCCTGATACTGATGCATCTTAGGGACCACAATGGAAATAAGTCTTTGGGCTTTATTGTGTCATCCCTGACTATTTATGTATTTTAATGTATGACACAGAGTACTGTTCCATATTTTATTTTTAAGTGGTCAAATAAAATCAATCAATCAATATTTTTTGTCTTACCTAATTCGTTGCATGCTTCTAACGTGTAACTATATAAAATGACAAAAAACATTTCTGACTAACATTTACATTAGCACTCTAATTGAGAGAACTTTTTAACATAGACTCATATATTTTAGAACAGAACAATGAACACAAGAAAAGTGTTCCATTAAGTCTTAAGTCGTGATAGAGGAGAACACCGGTTTTGGGATAACCCCACCCTATGCATGTAGCTGTCTGTGTGATTCACGCAATATCTCAATTATGAATACAGCTCAAAGTGTCTAGCTCGTGAGTAAATTTATAATATTTATAATAACGGATACATAATGACATTATATCTTGGCATGCGTGAGTAATCTCTGTGACAATGCAATCTGATATTAATACTGAATGATCAGTAGGGATTACTGTAGGATTATAGAACATGGTTAATATATTCTTACCACGCTGCCGTTGCCATAGCACTAGCTATGTGATGGGACATGCGAGGTGACCGGCATGAGTACCTTCTCCCAGAGGTGCTCTCCGTCATAGTCAAGATGAATTGTATATGTGTGTGTATATGTCTTTACCCTCTAACCCTCAACTAGAGTACCTGCTCCAAGAGTTTTATTTATGCACTTCATCAGACGATTTCTCATCCCCACTCTCTTTTTCTGGGAATTTATGTAACTTGTCCCACTCACCCCCTCTCATCACGTGGAATAAATTGCCATACACTGTATCTTCAACTTCCTTTGACTGTCAACACATCTCTCATTCATCCTCTCTGTCTCATGTCAGTCCCTGTGTCGGTTCATGCTCTGCCAGACAAAAGCAAGACACCTTCCCCACCCACTGTGAGTGTGTGCAAGTCCATTTTCCAGTGTCTATGAATTTCCTGCGTGTGGTAGAGTGACAATAGGTGACATTGAGCAATGGTCCAGACTTAAAAGTGTGTGTGCAGCTGTTGTGTATGTGCTTGAGCATTTGTGTGTTGAGGCTAGGGACTTTGGTTTGTGCGTGTGTTTCTTTACACTATGATGGTGACAGTTGAGAGGGAACTAGAAGGTGCAGCACTCCGTTCCATCTTGATGCCCCTGTCACTTCTTGGCCTTGTTCCCTTCCCTCAACTTCCCTTAGCATCCAGCAAGAGGTGGAGGGTGGAGGTAAGGGGGGTGAAACCAGTCACCCATGCTCAGGGGATGGCCATCCTCCCCTGGGCACAGACATCAGAGCAAGTGCCATGGATGTAAGGATATCAAGATCAAAGGAACAACTTTCAATAAATGTATCTTTGAGAGTTGAATATTGAGTAATTTTTTAGCACTGTTTAAAACCAAATCCAGCTTCTCAAATTGGGAATATTAGGCTGATCAGTGCATTGTCATAGCTGCAATTCATTTTAATTAGTCTTAAGTTAATCTGATTATATATTATATGTTAGAAATTTAGAAAGTGTTAATGTGGAAAGCCAGGTCCTTTTGACACACACGTGATATTTCCATTCTTTCTAGCTTGGCCTCCGATATGAGCGTACAGCCAATGTTTTTACTTAGAAGTGGCTGTCCTGATATTAGATCTAACTTTAACATTAGAGGAAAACTTGCCTTTCTCTGCTAACAATATGTTTCACAGCAGTTATGGCTATCTCCAGGGGGAGCCTAGTGGTCCCCACAACCAAACATGAGTCTTTGGTAGCATGCTAATTGTGGCACTGCAGTTTAATTAGCATTAGTGTGGCATACCGCAGTAATGAGCACACTGAGGTAACAGATGACTGTGAACACAGTGACAGCATTGCAGAATTAATATGAGAGAGAGAGAGAGAGAGAGAGAAAGAAAGAAAGAAAGAAAAAATAGATCTGCCAATTAGCTTTTCCATCCGAAAGGTTATTCGTTTGACAGCATCAAAGATGTCTTGGGAAAACAAAGGATTTAGAAGACAAGAAGCTTTGCAGCCATCTTTGGTTTACTTATGACTTCTTGAACTTTTTTGTTCTCATGTTTACCAAGATGTGATTTTGTGAGCCCAGAATACAGCTTTATAAAAGCATTTAGATGTATCTTCTCATTCATTTTGATATACCACAGTGTATAAGTTAAATGTAAGAAGCAGGCATGTACAATTTGACTGTACAGGCTATCATCAAGATTCAAACTCATAACATTTTTATAGTATACAGTGGTTGTCTGGGTCCACTGATTCATAAGTATTTCTCTGTACTGTATATCACAGTTCACCTATATAAGTTTACTACTGATTGTATAGACTGACCTTCTCTAATGAACTAAGAGAAGGCATTTGCTTGTGGCCAACGGTACAAATTTACAGTCCCTATTTTACTTCAGGAAGAAGGGATCAATGTTTATGAGTGTTTGGAGGAAGAGAGGAAAAGAGGAAGGAGTAGGAGAGTGGTGCTGTTTAAACAGATCACATTCGTGCAAATGCATGCACAAGCAAAAATGTAGAATAGGGGTACAATGCGCCAAAACGCACATTGACTGATGATATATAAACAAATAAACACATTCTGTGAGTGGATTCCTGGAAGCACAGATATGCATAAATATGTGTAGACACACACACACACACACACACACACACACACACACACACACACACACACACACACACACACACACACACACACACACACACACACACACACACACACACACACACACACACACACACAAGAATGTCGTGTATGATATGCCTGCTGGAGATGAAGTGTGATTTGAATGATAGTGAAGAGAGGAAGACCGTAGGAGGAAAAAAAATGATTTTTAGCACTCTGGGATTATTAGCCATATCGCAGCCAAAAGTAAATATTAAGATACGTCAAACCAATTATTAATGTGAAGATATTGCAAAATTAGCACCACTTCTTCCAAATTGACACTGATATCACAGAGTGATGTGAGATATTCTCAACATCCATGCCAAATATGATGACATTCTTTTTGACAATGTTACTTCTCCAAATATGGTTTCCAATCTGTCTGGCTGTCACACATGACAGGCACGCTGACAGCTTAGTTAACCACTTACAAAACTGACATCTTAGAGACCAGCATTAGGGGAGGCAACATATCCATAACGTAGCTCTAACATTTCTGGAATATTGGCTGATTGCAGAAGTGCCCCTTCCTTACTTGGAAAGGTTGAAGTGTGGATGGAAAACACACACAGAAAAAAGGAATATGCCACATCAGACTAGTGTCATACTGTAAACAAACAAAAACAGTAAGACACAAAACCCAAGGGCATTGCTGAATGGAACGAGTAAAAGCAAAATAGTCAAGTTTTGTCATAGTTACAGGTCATCCCACAACTAGGATGTTATTACAGAATATGCAGAATACAATTGTTTTTATCCATTTTAAATACTTAAATACTTCAGAGGGAATAAATAATGCATATGCATAACATAAACATGTATATATTATGTTTACTTCTATACATAGGCCTACATTATGCATCTTACAAACTCCCTGACAGGTAATCTTCTGTAAGAGTCCTCTAGGAGACTCTCCTGTGGTTGACAGAGACATCCAATGTCAGCGGGAAAGGGGGGGTTCTGATATGAGTGGAAACTTTTCTTTCACCTTCTGAGCTAGACAGGCATTAGCATAAGTCGTGCATCTCAGCAGAAGAGAGCGTGAGTTTGACAGGACAAGACAGTTTTGGTTGACAGGTGAGGCTTCAGGTTTACTCAAATACTGGCTGGCTAACTGCGAGTGGGGGGCAGGGGGGGGGGGGGGGGGGCGGGGACAAGTTTCCTAGTGGGCTCACAAAATATATAGGGGGCATATAGTATACAAAGTTGATAGGATGAATAAGAGCATATGTCTATAAATGAAGACATTTGCCTTTCCAAATGAATGGTCAGTGTTTGTCAAGGTCAATGAGACACATGCTTGCTCGCACACAGATACACACATACACACACAGGTGCACTATTGATTGCCTTTCTCCTCTTCCCCTGGTGTTCTCTCTAACAGCTCCTCTGACCGATCTATAAAGTAAATAAAGGCAATGCTGATGGGGAAAGAGAGAGAGTGCTTGCAATTCTGTTTGCTCTCAGACCAGTGAGGTGATTTCAAGGTTGATTGGGAACAACAAACTATCTGGAAGAACACTTTGAAGATGAACTGCATGCTATCCTTTCACTCAACACCCTTCCTTCCAGCACAAAGTAAGTGTGGGAGAGTGTGTGTAAATTCTAAGTGTTTCTTGTGTTTTGGCCTTTTTGCTATATGCTATTAAAGATGCATTGTTTAAGCCTTCAGTCTGCAGTCAATGTACTAGGCAGGATGCCTGCTTCCAGCATCAAAATGTTGTCATTCATTTATGGACGCTCACTCATTCACTGGTTTCCCCTTTGGCTACATTCGGTGATGTCTGGTTAATCAATTCAAGTCATGAATGAGCAAGACTTTTGGCCAATCACAGGAACCAGAGGCAAGCATGAGAGGATTTTGCGCTGGTGGTTTATTAAGCATTACTGTAGCAAAATTACAAATGTTCAGAATGCACTCAGCATACAAGTGGATAGCGGAATCTTGGAAGCTGCACAGGTCCTTGTTGTTTTGCTGTTATTCAATAAACATTTTAGAGGCTTTATGTCCATAAAGTATGAGTCCAACGACAAGTAGTGAGTTATTAACACAGCAGTTTTTTTGAGTGAAATACTTTCAGGAGTTTGTGTTTCAGCAGTAATATCCACCTATTCACTGCTGTGTGACTGTATAAAAAGCAGGTGAAGACTCACTTATTTAAACTGGCCTTTGTGTCATGTTTGTTATTTTTGTTTTGTTTTGTTTTGTTTTACTGTATTTATTGCTTTTTTCAACTATATTTTGGTCTTATTTTTTGCAATTTTACTTTTGTGAAGAACTTTGTGACATTGTACTGTAAAACATTGTATTAGTAGTAGTAGTATTGTTATCTATACATCTATCTGGAAAGTTTTCTTTTAAGGTGTAATTCTGTCTATTTAATTTGAGTCACTTCTTGGAGCAATACAAATTAAAATGTTATTCTGCCAAGATACTCAAGTGGAGGTGAGAAGAGACTGAGGGACAAAGGATACATATTTCTGACCTCTAAATATCAAATAGATCACAACACTTTTCCTTCAACTTCATTTATCCTCAGCACATTTAAAATTGCAAACTGCAACACTTTTACCAGTAGCATGGCCATTGTCATGATGTTTTACAAGGCAGTTGAGACTGGAGACTGCAAATATGATAAAAGTAAAGATCAGTGACAAAAGGGAATCTCGAAATATTTTCTGTAAAGTGTACTGAATGGGTTTCCTCTGTATTTTCACTAAGATTGGCATGTGTCTGTATGGACATTTTTCTCTTTGGATGTTTGCAGGACCTGCTGGGACGCACTCTATCAGGCTGTGAGTCAGGCCTGTTAATGGCTCCGTGTGAAAGGTCAGTATGGAATGGATCAATCTGCGTTATTTTTCTAAACGTGCTATTTTTTCTCAGATTAATTAATCGAAATTAACGCGTTATTTTGACAGCCCTAATATTGGTACCCCGGTGCCGCTGCAAAATAGCCTTGGGAAGGAACTTGTTTTGGTGAAACGTGTACGTTGAAAAGTTGTTTTAGTCGTACAACAGAAAACTCAGATTGGACAGATAGTCTAGCTAGCTGTCTTGATTTACCGTGCAGAGATTAAAATCCAACAACAAGTGACTGTGTGTGCAGTATGTACATGCCCATATATACATGCATGTGTATGACTTCACAACCGGTACACATCCAGTATAGCATTCGTGAAGTAGCCTGCTATCCACTGTCTTTTAGCCTTAGCTAAGATTTTTCACAGTCTGTTCCACTGAATTTTGGCTGTAAATCAATATTTAATACCATTTGTGAAAGAAAAGAAGAAAATAGGGAGTAAGCTCATATAAAAATGGAATATTTTGCTCCAAAAGTGTTCTGCATTTGAAACATCAAGCTAAAAGGGTTAAAGGTTACTGGGTATTGCTAAATCACCACTGCTTTATCGTAATCTGTAGAACATCTTTTTTGCAATTGTAAAAAAAGAGTGCGTATGGTAAATGAGTGATTATTGAGTCTATTGTGAATTTGGAGCATAGAGTCCTGCCTGCCCAGTGGTCGAGGTGGCGCTCAGGGGGGCTTCAGTTACACCAAGACCCTGTTAAGAATTCACAAGCTGGGGGTTGGAGAGCGATGAGAAAGAGAAGGGACTTTTGGAAAGGTAAACCTGTGGTCGATCAATCACACTGGGTTGTGCACTTTATGTGTGTTAGAAGGGTGAAAGAGAGGCAAAACTGTGTGTTTAATTAACAGGAGGTATGGCTGTGGTACGCACATACTCACAACCTCACACACACAAAACACACCTGTAGTCTCCCTTTCTGTCCTTGTGATGGTCAAAAACCTAGACACCGATCGACTAAAGTGGCATTTTGATTATTTCCTCTCTCTGGGCATGATTCTCGTTTTGGCAACTTGGCGACTTGACACTAATTCTCTGGCAAGAAAGGTGTGTGCGTGTGTGCCTGCCCTTGTGTGTATGTGAGTGAAGATAGGGGTGAGCTGAGGTGAGCCGATTCTATCAGGCTAAGTGTGACAGAGCCATTTGCTCTGACTGGGAGGATGTCGAGGGTGTTAATGGGTTTGTACACACACACGGTTTAAATTGCAAGCACATTTCAAGTGGCAAAGATTTGCATGGTGGCTGCTCACTGGTTAAGTTTAAGGATTTGCTAGAATACACCCTATGGTTCATTAATGGTTGGTTAAATATGGAGAGAAGGAGATCAATAGCAGAAATTGTGATAAACATGAAAATCTGGACTGATACATTACACATTCATGCATGTGTTTCTGGCTTTGCCTCTAACCTCTGGTTGGTGACCCATAACCCATTAGAGTGTGTCCTCTGTCTGCTAATGCACTTTCTACCCTGGAGACTACAAACTCATTCATCCTCCATTTCTCCTTCATTCACTCTGCTGCACACAAACTTACTCACTAAGACCCTTTTCAGATCTCTGTCAATTTATCACATATCACCCCTCTTTCACAGCTCTTCTCTCTTGGAAGTTTCCAGTATTCAGGATAATCATCCTGATATCTTTCTCAGATTCCACTAGTCTATTCTCTCCCTCTCTTCATTTGTCATTTCATCATTGATTTCTTATTTTCTCAAACTATCTGCCCTTCTCCACCCCTGTCCATCTTCCTTCATGTATGGTTTTCGATGTATATGTTCCTTTCACACTCACACTGCTTTTCTGCCTTTGCCATGTCTTCTCAGTGCCAGCAGAGATGGTGATAAATGCACTATGCACTCTCTCTCTCTCTCTCTCTCTCTCTCTCTCTCTCTCACACACACACACAAACACACACACACACACACACACACACACACACACACACACACACACACACACACACACACACACACACACACACACACACACACTCCCCAAAGGCTAGCACCAACACAAGAAACCAATTTTCAATTTACAGTGGAGTGGGAAATCTTCCTGCCCCCAGCAAGCATTACCTCCCACTCCAATCTTAAGGGACAAGGGTTTGACAGCAGCTGGGAGGTGTGTGTGGGAATTTGGGTGTATCTATGTGTGTCCATCTGTGTGCGTGTGAAAGAGAAGAGAGAATGACAGGCATACTATACAGATGAGCTTAAAGGTAAAGCAAAAAAAGGAAAAGAAAATGCAGATCAAATTCAACAGTTTCCAGTTTAGTTACAGTAACTGAAGCTCTGACTCTCCTTGTCTCAACTCCTAAAGTTTGGAGTGGTGCCCATCAGAACCCTGGCAGTGACTGCTCTGGTTTCAGGGCTGGTAAACAATGCCAGTGGGTAGGTTTGGTAATGGATCTAAGGGGGCCGCTGGCACAAGGCCGAGCCCCAGGAAAGCAATCTGAGACTTGGCCTGGGTTGGCTAGAGGAGTCCCTGAATACTCAAGGGCTGCAAGGGATGGAGTGCTGGGCATGGGCCCAAGCGTCGTGGAGGTAGGGAAGGCTACCAATCTAAACACAGCACCCCTCAGACTGTTTGAGGCTCGGTAAATGAATGGGTGAAAAAAGTGTTTTTATGCCTGAAGAATGAAAGGGAATAAGAAAAACACAGATGTACGTGAGTTTGTATAGGTGTGTGTGCACATCTATAACAGCTCCAGTAGTACTCACATGTTGTGCAGGACACACCAGCCACAGTGGGGATCTCCCGATCCGAGGCATTCACTGCAGGTTGAGTACTGATCACAGGCCTCTACTGGCACCCTTGTCAGCTGCAAAGAAACATACAACAAGGATTAAATATGCTGGAGAGCCATTCACAGTTTGTATTTTTGTGTTGGTTGAATTAAGTGAAGATAAGCAAAAATATAAAAAGGAAACTTTACCAGAAGACAGAGAATGTGAAATAGAAGCAAAATGTAAAGTTTCAAGAAATCTAAAAGAGCTGCAGTGTAAAGGAAATATGAATCGTTAGATAATGGTCATTTTTTGTGCTTCCTCACAAGTGCTGCATATAATCTACTAGAAATGTAGCTGAGTACTTCAGACAACCTCTACATAATAGGCATGACCTTGTTGCAATCAGATTATGTGTGGTCAAAGTATGTGTAGGTGGAGAGGTGAACAGTGAGAGTTGCACCCTTGACTCAAAACAAAACATATCTGCATTATTGTTTGCATCCTGAATGACTAAAACCACATTTTTACCACAGCTGTTGAAGATAGATGTAAATAGTCTCTATTTGACCACATTGCAGCTGTGATGGCAGATTCCTAATTTTCCTCCATTTTGTAAGAATAGTAACACAAAATCTAACTATTTAGAGCCAAATACACATTGACTGCAAACACTAACAAACAAAAGTAATATGTTATATGAGAATATAAAGTATTTTGTATAAGCACTAATTTTCATGAAAATGTAACTGCTTGACAGCTTCCATCTTTCCCTATTGGCTCCAGATTGGAAACTTGGCCCCTTGGCAGAGAAGTCCATCTATTATGATATATAGCCCTGCCAATTCAAACTGGCATTGACTGGCACTGATTGGCATGGGCCTTGAGTGACCGAGCTCAAGGGGCAAAGCTGAGGTAGATCTCAGCCGCCCCCTGGTCTTGTCACCATGGTAACAGCATGGTGCAATAATAGGTGTTGCTGGCACTTTTGATTAATGAGCCGTCATTGGTGGATGACCGCTGTCACTCACGCCGTTTAGTGATGACAGCCGGGAAAGAGAGACAACATCATCTGTGTGGGACCGATATCAGGTTATTATGAGGGTAAAGCTGTGTGTGTGTGTGTGTGTGTGTGTGTGTGTGGTGTGTGTGTGTGTGTGTGTGTGTGTGTGTGTACCTGCACCCTAACTGGAATTTCAGCCTTGAAATACAAGTTTTAGATGAAGGTAAACAAATAGTTTGCGTTCTCTGCCACATTCCTAGGTATTTTGAACAAATGTTTCCTTATAATACTTAAAGGACAATTCCGGCGCAAAATGAACCTAGGGGTTAATAACACATGGGTACAGAGTTGACCGTTCTCTGGGATATGTTTTCAACCGAAGCATTGAGAACATTGTAAGTGTACAGACAGTTTATTAAAAAGATAGTTTAGAAAGACTGTACCTTCATGTATACAGGCAGGCGCCATCTTGGGAAAACAGCCACGATCAGTCGAATGACGAACGACATGCTTGAGCTATGTTACTGGTTACTGCAACCAGTAACCAGAGAACAGTCAACTCGGTACCCATGTGTTATTAACCCCTAGGTTCATTTTGCACTGGAATTGTCCTTTAAAAAAATGTGTTTGAATCAGGATTTTAATATCAAACTTAAACAGGAAGACACCAGATAGTTATACTATTTCTGTGTACAAATAATAATGCATGTGTACTGTACAGTTAAACAGCCACTGGCCATAGTTCTTCTTACTAGAAAATCAAATGAAGGACAAGCATTTACAAGCTGATACAACACATCTATTTATCCCATTTGACCATTGCTTCTCATGGAATTGGACAAAAGTAGCCCTGCAAATATTACTTTTGTAGTAGTAAGAAGTTGAGATATAGTACTACACTTGTGGAAGATTTGAATATAGTGCTGTGCTTAAAGACACTATGGCAGTGATGATGGGTACTGATGGGTAATCTAGAAAACACAGCTTCAGTGCACCACCTCCAGAAGAAGCTGAGGATAAAATTATTTTGGATATTGGTCTCTCTTTAAACCTCTGGAAATAAGTGATACAATTATACACGTCTTTGCAGCACATTTTACTGAATAAATTCCATATTTAAGGGTATGAAAAGGAACATAATTAAAACGTCCAATGTGGGGCATGACTGAATGTAACAAGAGATCAGAAACGCCTATGCATAGTGGAATCTCTACGGCGAAGCCTGGTACCCACGGCGGTTCTCTCTGTTGGACGCACAGACTATCACACAGCACATCTCTGCCTGACTGCCTCTCTCTCTCAAATAAAAACACATCAAGTCGATGCTACAATTTTGCACACACTCACGGTGAAAGTCATATTTCAACATGTGTGCACACAGATGCATGTGAACCTCAAAAATGCTATCACTGAAGGCAGACACTGACACAATGGAAATACTCTAAAGACACACTACTACATCATTCTCTCTCTTGCTCTCTACATTAATGTCTCTTCTGTGTATCTCTACAAGTACTATAAATAGCATACTCAGTTAAACATGTGGTGGTACATTTTGCCCTCCCTACTGTGTAGAGGCGTATTTGCATTAGATAGATACAGGGAATGAGTTTGAGATGGAATCAGAGAGATAGTGGTGCAAGTGTGTGTGCATCAAATTCAACACTGATCCTCATTGCATCTCACATGATAGATTCCCTCCCTTCTGTCACTCTCCACCAAGCCTGCTCCTCTCCTCCACCACTGCTAGCTAAATAACCTGGTAGTCACTGAAGAAAGAGGCGATTGTGTTAGCCTATGGAGGGATTGCAGCTGCCAAAGCCTTATCATGAGAGTGTATGAAACCACAATCTCCCTTTGTACCTGTGTGCACGTTTATGTAATCTACGTAGCCATGTCACTGCATCTAGTGGTTAGACACCTCGTGATCTGCCATAAAAGCTAAGCACCCAAACAGAACTGCAGCAAACAATGCCACCATATCTGAACGCTTTATAATTTAACACTTCATCTGTGGCAGATATGCCGATACACACACCATCCACATGTGCACACACATACAAAAACACACATGGATTTAGACTTGGATGGATGAATGGAAGGGACCTCCTGATGCCTATCAAGGCCTCAGATGCCTGCATCTGGGGAAATGGTTTTCTCAACAGACAAAACACACACACATTCACACAAAGACAAACACACACCACATTCAGAGCCCAGCAGAAGCGCTGGATGCCAATGTGAATCCTCTGTTCCAGAGCGCGGATCCTGATATCATTCATTCTCCCTGTCTGTCTGTCTGTCTGTCTTTCTTTCTCTGACACTCAGACGCTCTGAGGTGTGTAAGATCATACATTCATCATCTCTCCAAAGCCTCCGTTCTCTATCTGACACACACACACACACACACACACACACACACACACACACACACACACACACACACACACACACACACACACACACACACACACACACACACACACACACACACACACACACACACACACTTTTGTCCCCTCTTTTATTAAAAAAAAATTGAGGGATTTGGTGGCTAAGCGACCCATTGCACCCCTTGTCTCTCTCATCTCAACATCACATTCATTTCATGCAATCTTCTTCGTGGTCTTTTCCAGAGAGGCAACTATTACAGCTCACTGTCTCTTCACTATGGCTGAGCTATCACATCAGCAGGGATAAATACAATGGATGGGATGCATGGCATTTATAGTTTCCTCCTGTTTCAGGTGAGCAAATGACAGCCATTACACCCTGCACTCTCTGTCCTTTCACAATAGGGAGAGACGGAAGCTGCTGAATATAATCACACTTTTAAAAAAGGCCAAGATGACAGAAGTACTTGATGCCTTAATGTGTGGGGAGAGAGATGAAGATGTATTTGATGATTTACTGTGGTGGCACAATGGCGTAAAATTATATATGCAGTATATATATATATATATATATATATATATATATATATATATATACACACACATATATATATATACATATAAGTGTGTGCGTGTGTCTACTGTATCTGTGAAATATGTGTCAAAGAGAGATAGGAGGAAGAGTCTTCACTTTTAAGTGTATTTGCAATTTCCACTTCAAGATCTTCATCATTACACTGAGGAGATGATAAAGCTTGACTTTGTTTTTCTTTTCTCTCTCTCTCTCCCCTCCTCCTTAGATAATGCCAGGGGCCTTCAAGTCAACCTGCAGTGGGAAAGTGATCATTTCATAAATCTGCAGAGACTTTTATTATTAACTAAGTCTTCTGCCTCATCTCTATTCCTCTCTTTATCCTACTCTTTTTCTGCCCCCTCCACAATTAAACAGGGATTCCACCTGCAGCCAAACTCCACAACTCCAAATGAACAGAGAAGAAAATTAAAGTGATAGCCCAATCCAGCCTTACAGCCTGTAGGGCACACTAAACCTCTCTTATCTTTTATCTTCTTTGCCCAGGCTAGAGTCGTCTTTTTCTCCTTCCCTGGTGTGAGTTTGTTCATTAGTTCAGCACAATGCGGGCGGTGCATCATTACTTTTGGCCCAGAAGCAGAAATTAATTAAAACAAATTGGTTAAATGTATGTAATGTAATGTTATTTGGCCACATTGTAAGTTAGCAATGAAAGATAAGTTGCTGCTTACGACAGCTTCTCCAATTAAACATCATTGAGTTATGCAGATAACTGCAAGCAAATTGTGATAAAATCATTATTCATATACATGTATGAATATAATTCCTGACCTCCATATTTCCATCAGCCAGCCACCATGTGTAGATGCTCTGATAATATACAGAATATACAGTCCCTCTTTTCCAGGGCAATATCAGTGTTAATGTCTTTTATTCTCTTCTCAAACTATCTAACTCTATCTAATGTATTCCTTCATTTATGTACTGGTGCCTCTGTCTCTCTCTAATCCTCTTATGTCCCACCTCTCTCCTCTCCAGCTGGATGGAGGACAGATTGACGTGGGAGTCAAATGAAGCGAGGGACACATCAACGACCCACTACCTCGTCACAGCTGACGTGCCACTCAATCCGTCAACCACCAACCAACGGTATTATATCATAAGCTCAGTTAACAGAGCAGGCCAGTGGCTGCAAGTGCAATATTGTTTTCATTTGAGCTTCTCTGAGGTCAAATGAGAAAGCCATCCATTGCGCTGTCAGGATTGTCAGCGCATGACAAATGACTTGGATACAATCAAGCATTTTCACTTATCTTTCCATTCCAAAGAGGGTAAGGCCCGCCATACAAAAAAAGGCAGTTAAACAAGCTTTGAGGCAGTTTACTAATAATAGTTTACAGATTAGAATTTCTTGCATGAGGCATTCTCTGCTATATTTTTACCATCTGTCATCTTTGGTATGTCTATGCTTACCAAATAAGCAACAAAAACCTGAAGCATGGTAAGCACAGCAACAATAAATTCATACAACAGAACTCATGCTCATGTTGTCCCATTACATTACACTGTCGGTGCTCAGTGCTAGAACCATGCTGAAGACATGATGGATGTCAAAATAAAGTGGGGTTAGGTCTGACCCTTCGATGCACAAACAGGATTTGCATTTAGTCTGTAATGCCATTTCTCCCATTGGCAGGTGCTAGACGTGTAGCAACACCTACACACAGGCCAATTTTGCACAGACATAGCCTGGGTAAAAGTCTGTATTATGCAGTCAGAGTGCACAGTTTGGACTGTTTCCAGCACCCAAGAAAGAAGATGCTGATAATGACTCACATGAATGACAAATTTTATAAAGTGTCATAACTGTCATAACGTATAATGGGGCTTATAGATACAACTATCAGCAACGGGGAAAGAGAGAAGAACACACAACTCAGAAATATAGTGAGAAACAGCAGGAGAGGAGAGAGAAGACGAAGGTAAAACTTCAACAGGGACTTTGATTGAGCCAAGAGTTCTCTCCAACCTTGTCTGTCCCACTTTGTGACATTTTTCAGAAGTGTATCAGGCAGCAATGACTGAAACACATCAGCTCTGTTCACTTGCCTTGTTAGACCACACCAGCCTGCAGCTAAACTGGGACACAACATAATAAGCACATCTAAACACCTTCAAAACTCACAGCCACACACTAGAGGGGTGAGGAAGCCACAATGTAAGGGATGTGGTAAAAAGTTTCCCGCTGATATAAATTAAAGGTTGCTGGTATTAAACATCATTCATGAGATGCGAAGACGCGATACTTGCACAAATTAGCTTGTCGGATTTCCCTCAGGGGGTTCAAAACAGAAAAAAAGCATTTGACTTTGAACGATCTCACCCCACTATAGCACACATTTTCAATAATTCACACTTACAGATCTGCATTTGCAATGCTAAATATAAATAATTTAGCACCATGAAGTCACAGCACTTTTGAGCAACAGTTTATATGCTGAATGTAAAAACCTTGGTATTAATGAAAAGATATTCCTTAAGCATAAAAACTATGTAGGAACATGCTTGATAAAATCTAACCACTGACTGACTGAACAGTTGCTGGCAGGATGTGTTTGCTAGGTTGCTGGAGGGTGGTGGTTTGGCTTTGGGAACATTGGAGGATAGATTGAATGACTAAGACGCAACAAAAACAGCTTCAACTGCTCCCAAATGCCCTGAAGCCCATGTCAAGTCACAGCACTGCCAGCCGCTGAGTAACGTACTCTGCTATTAAAATCATATTCATTCAAACTACTTTCTCATGATCAGGTCCAAACAGAAGTTGCTTATGTTCCATTTGACTGTTGTGTAAAAGGTGTAGATGTGAACATGCACTATACAGTTAGTAAGGTTAACCTATGGTTGTGTGCATTTCAGAGTAAAATCTATTTCTGGTAAACTTAAAGGATTCATGTAACTAGATACAATGTATCTGGTTAAATTTGGGATATTTTTGTTTACTTTTTCCCAAAATACTTAGTAGGCTATTAGATGAAATAACTACATTATTGTGGCATCTTAAATTTGGTTATGCAATAGTACACTAAAATGGTACTATAAGCTGCTCAAGTTCTTCACCTCACACAATAACCTTTGTGCTAACTTCCCAATTCCACTGTTGACTTCAATAACTGTTCATCACTTCAGGGGAGTTTTTTTTCCCCCTTTACAATAGGTTTATAGCTCCAATAAAAAATGAATGCTTTGGGGGTATGTGATTTGTACTATTAATTTACATAGTGAACTAACAGTGAAATGATCTCCCAACCTCCACCAACACCACCTTCATTCTACCCAGATGTCCTCATTGTGGTTGACAGATGAAGCAGTGTTAACAGGATAATAACATAGTAGTGAAGAACAGCAGCAGCTCACATTAACAGTGGGATTGACCTGTCCCTGTCACTCAAACATTTACCCTAACAGAACCAGAACATCTATTTAAACCACTAATAAGATGACTTGTGTGCGTATGTGAGGGAGATAGAGAGACAGACAGAGAGAGAGAGAGAGAGAGATAAGGGAGGAAGATCTAATTAGAGCACAGCCAATCACTGGATTAATGAGAGAGTAGGGATGACAGATTACTCTGCTAGTAAGAAATGGCAAAAAAATGGAGGATTGGGGGATGGCGTGGGGTAAAAATGACAAAGGGTAGTGAGAGAGGGTTAGAAATGGAATAAAGATGGAGAGAGAGGAGATGAAGAAAGAGGAACAAGGATCACAAAAGGCTGAATCCTCATTCACTTTATAAATCCCCTTAGAAATGAATAGGGGTTGGAGGAGCAAAAATCTATAATCCTGAAAGAAAAACACATCTAACAAAGGGGACACAGTCACAGGATGGAGGAAAGAAAAAAAGAGATGAAAGAGAAATTAAATGAAGGATGAGAAAAATACAACGACTTGGATGTGGAGAGCATTGTATGCAGTACAGGATCCTGCATGGGTATGTGCGTTTATGTAGCTTTCTTCTCTAATGAGTGTATAATGTGACACAGACAAGTAGGGTACAGTGTGACTCTCAGCATGATGCCCCTGCCTGAAGCTGGGTTTATACTTCTCTGTCAAGGTGTTCCACTGGTCCCGCCACTTATTTATAGTTCATTATTGTAGCACATATATACTATACTGTACATACATACTAAATTGGTGTGTCTTTCAGTCCTTATTAGGGCTGCACAATATATCTTTTTTTCATGGCTATCGCAATATCAACTTGCGCAATAACACACATTGTGAAAGGCTGTGACATATCACGAAAGACACTCAGAGATTTTTTGAGTTAGTTGAAAGAGAGCATCAGTAGAACACTGCACTTTAAAATATTCATTCTTTTTTAAGTAGTGCATTTTATGTTTAATTCAATTTGTTTAATAAAATGTTGAACATTATTTTCTTTCAGGGTTTTTAAATTCAACAAGCAATTTGCTGTATTTTAGCAGAATACTGACAACAGCAGATAGGCAGAACTGAGTACACTATATCTGTTTATTTATAGCAAGACATTGAACAATGTTATTGCATATCACATTATGTTCCTCATATCGTGCAGATCTAGAAGAACGTGTTTGCATTTCATTATTTTGTGATGGAAAGTGATGATACTAAAGTTTTCACTGAAAACTGCTTTAACTTCAACTTAGCCAGGGAATTATTACATAGCCAAAGTAATCTTTTTTTTTTATTTTCTTTAACTGACTTTGTGATAGTGAGTGAGGACAACATTGTCCAAGTTGTTTTCACTTTCAACGGCTAGGATCAGAAATATGAGCTCAACTCAAGTTGATCAATATCAGTTATTATGGTCTGCATATTGTCTCTGTTTGTCTCTATACCCCAAACGTGTAGATTAGGGTTGGGTATCGTTTGGTTTTTTTCCGATACCGGTGCTAAATCGATACTTTTAAAACGGTGCCGGTGCCTGAACCGGTGCCTGAACCGAAATATAAATAATATATGTATAATGTATATAATATAAAATATAAAGAAAGGAGAACAAAATGACAGCAACATTAAAGAACGGCTTGTTTATTGCTAAGGCCATATGGTCAAAATTAAATGATTGATTAATAATGTAATAACAATAACTTATTTCACCAGTAAATTGCTGGTAAATGACAAAAACAAGCACCAGATGGGAAAAGGGTATTTTACAATAACTTTAAATGCACCACAAGGCTGGCAAGTTTCAAGTGAAAGTGTGTGTCGTTTTTCTGACAATGGCAGCTGCCGACTGTTATGTCCCGGTGTTGGAATCCTCTACAGGGAAATACAGACACACTTTACACGCTTAACGTAAGCTGTCAGCATTTTAACCATTGTGTTTAATCTAGCTACTAGCTAACGGTAACGTAGCGTCCCGTGCTGCGATGCTTCTGAAAAAAAAAGTCAGGCACCGAAATGAGGAACCGAAAGTTTCGTTCTTATTCGGTCTCGTTACTACCATTTACGTCAGAACCGGTGCCCTATTGGCACCGCGTTTTGGTACCCAACCTAGTGTAGATCAACTTCACCTCTAGCAGAGCCTCAAAGCCTCGGCCTGCAGCCTTTGTATGTAGTAAATGAAATATGAAAACGTACAAAACCACCTATCAGCGAACAAGAAACGCACAATGCAGCACACATTTCTGCAATCTGCAATATTCTGACAGACATACCTATCCTTGCTTAATCTCCTTTCTCTGTCCCTCTCCTCACCTTCCCTCCACCAATAACAGTCTGACCCTCACTGTCCTGTACTGGACTCTCACACCAGCCAGGATCCAGAGGAGGTCTGTCTCGTGGTCCACCCCATGCCTGGCACCACCAATCTGAAGGGAACGGTTTCAAGGCTGAGAGCAGCAGGGGAGGAGCTTTATCGACTAACTCTGTTCTCAGCCTCCTGTTGTGGGGCCCCCTCCTCTTCTCTCTTTCTATCATGTGTTTCCTATTTCTGTATTTCCCCCTTGTTCCATCTATCACACTCTCTCTCTGAGTGTCGGGGTGTCAGGCCCCAGAAACAGCAGGTGGCCTTCTACTATTGACCAGCTCAGGCTGCTTTAATAGCATTTTGCCACCACTGGGAATTTGGAATGTGCATGTGTTTGTGTGCAAGCGGTTATTCTAAACCACCGCACTGATGCGGCAGGCAGTACGGTTATTCAAAACTCTTGCATGTACGGGTGACCACAACATGACCTTTGGACTCTGTGAGAGGTGAACAAGAAGCCAACACAAGAAATTCAAGATGACATTTATCTATCTTATTGTTTTCAGTTATCTGTATCAGGATGGATAGCAAATTGGTGCCTGGTATATTGGGCAAATTTGATATGTGGGTGATTTATTTGTTAGTAACAAGTGCATAATGTGCATTTATTTTAGCCACAACAGATGGATCATGTAAGTATCTATCTCTCTTTGGATTTGTAACACATGTACTCTGACCCTCTGACATTTAATAAAACTTGACTTGAGGCAATAGCATGACAGTGAACAATTCTGCTTACAGTTTACAGGGAAACTTTCAAGTATCAACGTGCTGTAGAGTAAGCTTTGAGAACAAACCTGTTATGCCAATATATTGTTGTTACATGTTCTCTACATTTCAGAAGCAATTTTCACTCATTTTAGTTTTAACTCTTTAGTGATTGCAGAGACTTGGAAACAGTGTTGTGTTTAACAGTACATCAGCAGTACCGTAAAAGTGGTTTTCAGCCATCTGAATCTGCTTGAATAATCACATTAAGGGGTAACTGATAAACTCTACTGACTAGAGAAAACAGAAAGGTATTGCAATGAAATTGGAAAAATATCATTATCAGTCAAATTAATTACAAAAATGGTTAGCAAATATTGGTAATGACTTCAATATCATACAAAACAATTGTAGCAGCAATGTTTTAACCCTGACATGTTGTTTAAACAAACATCAACATTATAAAGGGTTTGAATGATTTCCTTGAGTTGCCTTTATTATTCTGTTGTATAAACCCTTCAGCAGTGGAGTATGTGTTTGTGTGTATGTGTTGTGTTCATTAACTGGTTTCTATATCTGTGTGTATGGTAATTCCCAGATGATCCTCCTAAACAGTTAGTGGAGGTCAGCCCTCTAACTAGGCTAATAGACTAATTACGACGAAGGCCTTACACACACACACACACACACACACACACACACACACACACACACACACACACACACACACACACACACACACACACACACACACACACACACACAAAATGGGCCACTTGGTAGTTTTTTCTTTAATATTAGCTAATTGGCATGCAAATTACAAATGCTAAATTTCTAACACGATGTTGGGCGATAATGGCGAGACAAAAAGGAATCCAACATAATGGGAAGAAGTGAAAATTAAGTATTCCTAATAATTCATTTGTTATTCTGTAATATCTTCTGTAAGCCCAATTACACGCACTACAATCCAAAAGAGAAAAGAAAAACTAAATTCTCACATTGCTGGTTAACAGATTTGTACAAAAGAGGAAATGGATGTAATTGGATTCCATGACAAAACAGCATGCTAAATGTCCTTATTCTGCTAAATTGTGTCTCTCCCTCCCTCCATTCCTCCTCTGCAGATCGACGGGCTGAGACCTCAGAAGAGGCAAGGAGAGCCGCATTTGAAAGGACACCTTCTACTCACTGTCTGTCTGATATTTAAAGTGTTATCTGGATGATCTGAAATGTGCTCACATTTACACACATGCACACAAATTGCACTGCACATTAGCAAATAGTGACACTTTCATGGTGCCAGAGAAGTCTAAAATCCGCTAAAGGTGCAGACAATATACAGGGGCAACTGGGCTATCGCTGCCAACAAAACTACAGTGGCCTTCTGTGATTATGGGTGACAGGAAATAAAGAGGAGGGATAATATATGAATATTATCTGAACTCAGAGCGTTCGCTATATTATTTCTAAAAGTCACATATAATTTATAATATTGATGGGGCTACACTAGACTGAAAAGAGAAATCCGTCATGGATTCTTCAACTGATAGCCTTATTTGGGATTACTAGCTCTTTAAGAGTACTTTAATGAACAGATAATGTTTGTGCTGAATAGTGGGACGACTGTGTGTTTAATGTTCAACTACTTCTCCAGTCTCAGTTCTATTAAATCAAGGCTGAAGACTTTTCTTTTTACCAAACCTTCGTATTAAGTTCAATTTGGGACTATATACTATAATCATATCTTGCTTTGCACTGTCTTGTTGTGTTTTAGCTATTTTTTTATCCTCTATTTTATTTTTACTTAAAACTACTTTAGAAAACAATTTCTCTAGTCTTTTTATGTTGAAATATAATGTAATAAGTACATCTTAGTTGTGTGTCTTTTTGTGTGTAATATAAAGAGAAAGTGAAAAACCAACACAGTAAGTATGTCATGGCTGTGGGTGCATTTACCTGAGCAAAGCATGTGCGTTATGGACTTTCCATGGTGCTATTTTAGCAAGGTTTTGCCTCTGATATAGGTCTTTACAGTCTCACTGTGTCTGTGTCCATTACACAAAGTGCTGCTATTTTGCTCCACATTCCATGTCATCAAAGGTACTAAGAGAGATAGTGTGTTTGTGTCAATCTGTATGTGCACAGACACACACACACACACACCAGACATGGGGGACTCGAGTCACATGACTTGACTCGAGTTAGACTCGAGTCGCAAATTTTAGGACTTGAGACTTGCTTGATAAACATTCATAAAAGACTCGACTTGACTTTGACTTGATATTCATGACTTGAGACTTGACTTAGACTTGAGTCAAATTACTTAAAATGACTTGACTTTCTGTTTAATAAATATATATTTTTCCCCCTCTGATATTGAGGAGGAGTTAACTTTACGATTTTAGTGCTGTTGCATGCGCGGGAACTTGTTGATATGATGACGCGTCACACGGCGGCAGACCTGCAGTAAACGAGACTGGCTACGGCTGTTATTTAACGTCATGGATTCATCTGCACCGAAAATAATAAAGTTTGGCTATAAGGATTACACATCTGACCAGGGCAAAGAAGAAACGAACGGCAGTTTGCAAGGTCTGCACTACAAAAAATTCCGACGTCAACTACCACCACCACGTCGAATTTCATCAGACACTTCAAATCGGGAGAGATTCAGGTTCCAGTCCCCATATTCAGCTGAACCACTATTTGGACGCTTGTAATCAACAGAACTCCCTTCAGTTTTGGGCCATGAATAAGCACCCCTTCCCCTCTTTGTTCAAGGTGGCGGTAAGAACGAATACAACTAGGCACACTGTATAGCCTACATACTTATACACACAACACAAACTGCACTCTCCAATGCACTCACACAATACACTACAAATACACTCTCCAATTTGCGCAAAGGTGGTGGGATCTACTCTTAAAGAATATGTTGTTTTTTTCTTTAAGAGAAGGAAAGGTTAAAGGATGTGTTTCTGTCCCATAAAAGTGAGGCATGTTTGAAGAATATTATTTGACTTAAACCATTATACTTGAATTGTTTGAATTTCATAAGTTGATGTCATGTTTGAGGCATATTGAACAAATATGTATGTTGATTTATTGTTGGCCTAATATCAGTTTTAGGCTGTGCTTTGTTATCTTTATAAATTTAAACTGTTCGATATATGTGGCTTGGTCGCAATGTCTTTTGAATATTGAGTAGGAAAAAATGCAAATAAAACTCCATAACCACTGTCTTTAGCTTGTTTAAAAATGGAAACGTTTGTATGACTTGACTTGCTTGACCCAAACTATGACTTGACTTGAATTGCTTGACCAAAGCTATGACTTGACTTGCTTGATTGTCACACAAAATGACTTGGACTTGCTTGAGACTTGAAGGTTAAGACTTGAGACTTTCTTGTGATTTGCCCATGTGTGACTTACTCCCATCTCTGACACACACACACACACACACACACACACACACACACACACACACACACACACACACACACACACACACACACACACACACACACACACACACACACACACACACACACACGCGGACTGTGACCACTCTCCTCTCTCCCTATAATTCAACACATTTAATCACTCCAACTCTACTTTCACAGTCTATTTCTATAAAAAGACTTGTTCATGGCATCCAACAGTCTATGTAATCCCTTTCTCTCCTCCAGCCAGGCTGTAATGGAATCCTCTATGCTACACCAAAGGTTATTGCTCCGTTTGACATAAGAAAATGATAAGTGGTTATGATATTGACTCAGCAGGGGGGACTTCTGGTGTGTGTGTGTGTGTGTGTGTGTGTGTGTGTGTGTGTGTGTGTGTGTGTCTGACCTGGGTCTCAGACATGACATAGAGGTAGTGGTGGGCAGAAGAGAAGGCCATGTCTCGGAGGATGGGTCCATTCTCCACCGCCTGCACAGTCTCATACTGCAGAGCACGAGAGGAGCCGTCAACCCGAATCTGGAAAAACACAGAAGCACATTAAGAATTAATTTGTTTAACAAATGCATAATATTTCACTGCAGGGCTCTCATTGCTTGACAGGTATTGTAATATTAACAATATTTGTATTTATTTTTTGGCCATTTTAGGCCTTTATTTGTATAGGACAGCTGGAGACATCAAGGGGCAGAGAGCGGGAGGGGGAACGACACGCAGCAAAGGGCCGCAGGTCGGAGTCAAACCCACGGCCACTGCATCGAGGAGTACACCTCTATATATGGGCACATGCTCTACAAGGTGAGCTACCAAGGCACCCAATATTAAAAACATTTAAAAAAGAAACCTTTAAAACCATATGTGATGTATATTATCAAACTATTGTTAGAGATTCATTGAATTAGTGCCAACCGTAATTCCACAGTTATTATTTAAATTGATTTTGGAAAAGAGAGTAGACAAAATAAAGAATAGCGGAGGTAAAACAGAAGCAAAGGGAGAAAGAGTTTCCTTCCACAAGGAAGGACTTGACAATGGATGAAATGTGACATCTAGGACAACAAAAAGTGCAATTAAGGACCAAGGTATCATTAAAAAGATACTTCTGAACATTGGTATTGACATAATTGCCCATCTACCGCATAGAGCCTTAGGATTTTTCCCATGCATCATGGCTTTCTGTGCTGTATCTGAGAAGCTCATCTTTCTCTATTGCAGTTCCAGCTATTCAAAAGTGATTACAGTAATTAGGCATCTGGGCAAGAGGTGTGGTTTGTGGGCCCCTAGGTGTGTTAACTCAGCAGAAAGTGAATGGAATTGGCCCCATGCACACATGGTGGTGTGATGGAAGTGTTCTTGGTTGAGCCCGAACATCTGCTTACATCGTCACACAAACGCAGGGTGTGTTCCAAATGATCCTTTCTAAATCTGGTCCTCTGGCTGTACTTTCCCAGTAACACACAGCATTGACACATACCTACCTAAGCAACTTTCAGCACCCAGTAGAATACACACTCACACACAGACCTGTGTGGGCTTGTGGACAGGTGTGAAGCAAGTCTTATTAAAGTTGTGTTGACTCTTGGTAGTTCTTTGTGCTCTTCAGCACTTAAGGGGTCATGGGGAACAGGCACAAACAGGAGATAATTGGACAGGAAGCAGATGGTTGAGCAGACAGGTGAGTCACTTCATGATTGATTATTTAAAAGGTCCTAACTGTTCCAAGTATATAAACTTAACCATTTAATTAAATGTGCAAAAGTGGTGCTGTACCCACTAAAAACAGAACTGGTCTGTGTTAGGGACCAGTCGATACAGTCATGTATTGTTAAGAAAGCCAAATCAAATCAAAAAGCATTAAAGGAAAACAGTGTGCACCATGTGTGAACCATGGTTCATGAAGCACAGCAGCAATTATCTCTCAGAATCTCTCATCATTATCAAATAGCAAGTAGAATGAATGTTAGCTTATATATAATATGCACATTTTTTTATGCTCCAGCCCCTGACTTTATTCTACACTTTACAGTAACAGAAAACAATCTACAACCATCAACTGCTCTACTATAGTTCAGTGGAACCTTTCTTTGTCTTTGCTTAGACAATCAACTATTGTATAGTAGAGAAAAAAAGCTCAGTACACAGGGTGCAGTTTACGTCCTGCCCTACTCCTGCTGCTTCTACTGATATCCAGTTTCACAACATGACATTTCTTTAAACAGGCACCATCTTTCACCCTGATTTCACCCTACTCTCTCTCTCTCTCCTTTCTTTGTAAGTCATTCTTCGTCTCTCGCTCTGCCTCCTGCTTGGCTTGTGTAGTGATCTTGATCTCAAAGGACCTTGAGTTCTTTTGTGCATCAAAGCCTCACACACTTTCACTGGGAACTATTGTATGCACTTGGGTCAGTTGTAAAGAAAAGAACAGAAGGCGAATAGGAGAGAGAGAAAGAAAAGAGGGGGTAGTAAGAAAGAAACTATCGCGCAAGCCAGGGCCAGATTCAGCAGGTGGGGTTATCTAATCTGCCCGATCGGGTGTTAATTTGAGGCACTGTGCGTATGTGCACTACACAGCATGTGTGTGCATGTGAATGTATGCGAAAATGTGTGTGTATCAGCTTACCCTCACTGTATATGAGAGAAGTGTGGAGACAATTGCCAAGCAGAGTTAAAGGGCAGACAGTCTATGGCAAAGGCTGGGTATAGAGTTTTATTGTGTTGGGACAGATCCACAGTCACCAGGGAGCAGAAAGGTTTTAAGGGGAAGCTCCTGTATATTATCCCTCAATCTGACCACCAACAAAACAAATGAGCCACCAGGGAGTGCACAGCATGTCCAAAAGCATGCAACACAGGCATACTGGGACTGGAGGGGAACACGTAAGGGAAACGACTGATTGAAATCAAAGACCAGCGGACTTTGGCACAAGTATTTAAAAGCAGTTTTACCCTGTATTTTCTTTCATCACAGCAGGGTCATCATGGGCTAGTACATTTTAAAACAACTGTTACGGCAGACTTCATCGCTCCTGATATCAAACTCTACACTTCAAAGAAATATTCCAAATACTCTAAAATATCCACCAGCAGCACCAAAGAAAGAGAAATAAACTGAAAATAAACAGATAGTGCATGAGTTGCATTACTACAAAACCACACAACAAAAAAAAAGCCTACTCAGCGTAAACTGAACCCAACCAAACAACCAAAGCCAAAGCTAGTGATTTTTTTTTTTATTGAAATGACTAATCCTAGTTTCATTTTCAGCAACAATAATTATCAATATATCTTAAAGTCATTGTTCATCATCTTAAAATCATTAAGACAGCTACGGTGGTGCTAGCCAATATTATCTGATTCCTTTTCAACAGTAATAAAGTGGATTAGCTGCTCTATGCTAAATGGATTACAATGCTAATCTCTGCTATCACATTAGCACTACACAATAGACATTCACTGCCAGACAGACTTAATTTTGCATCCGAGTAGTGGGAAGGTGAGAGATGTATCGGGCCCACACATAAATGCACACATACAAATAAGGATGGTGTTCACACAAGCTACTGCGTCAATAAAAACATTGGCATTTCACTCTCTTCTTTTTCTTTCTCTCTCTCTCACACACACACACACACACACACACACACACACACACACACACACACACACACACACACACACACACACACACACACACACACACACACACACACACACACACACACACACACAGTCTGGCTGGAGCTACTCATATGGTAATGTCGGATACTCTGGGGAGGGTGTTGAGAGAGTTACTGGTGCTTTTGACTCAGAGAGCACACTTCCTCAGCTCTGCAAAAATGTAGTAAACAAGTCTTCAATAGCTCTGTGTGTGTCTGGATCCATATGTGTGTGTATCTGTGGGAGAAATCCATGTTAAATCACAGATCATACAGAGAAAATACTTGTCCTCCATCAAGCGACCACCGTGGCCATAAACTGTATCCCCCTAGTGGCTCTGAGAGATAACTACAATAGCACCATCACTGAAGACAGACATAGAGACAGTGGCCTCTACAATAAAAATGCAGTATAGATGCACCTCAAGTATCTTTCTCTGTGATCTTGAGTGTCTTCCTAGCTATTTAGACCTTTTGAGATCAGTGGCTATCCTTTATTTTCTTGGGATCTACAATTACATTAGAACACATTGTGAGGGCAGTGTTGATACTGTATACCAGAAACACTCACAACTATAGACACATTTAAATAACAGTGTCAGTGTTACAGCTCAGAGAAAAACAAATGCAACTCCATGTGCAGATGGTATTTCTGCTTCAAATTTGTCAATGAAAAATAATGTGCACAAAGTGACTATCTCCCTCTCTCCATGGGGCTAACAGCTAGCAGAAGGTGTGATACAGACAGGGAAGTCATTCCGGTGTGAAAAACCACAGGAGTACCCTCTCTCAGTTTCCTAGTATTGGCACTGTGCACCACAGAAGCACATGGAAATTACCACTCTTCCTTTGACTGAAAAGTGTAATGGTAGAGTCTTTATCTTACTATACATATGCTGTTCAACAGAATAAAATTACTGTAAGACCTGTGGTTAAATTATTTATCTTATGTTGTACAATAAAATCAATAGCATGTATGCTGGAAAATATGCAAATTATATCAAGCATACAAAATATATCAAACATACAGATCTAAGAAAGAACTTCTAATCTATTTCAATTCTATTATCAAGTTATTGCAAAGTCAAAAGTCACTGATTGCTTGCTTTGGCATTGTCTGAATCCAACATACACCTTACATATCCTTGGTCAATAATGTTGTTGCCCCTCTGGAACTTTCGTCTGGTGAAAATTGCACTTTTGTACCTCTAGTTACACATATGACCTCTTCTATTAATTTTAGATACACTCTGAAAACTGGTGTGCCATTATGTAGAAATGACTTGACTCAAGATGGATTTTTACCATTTTAGGAGTAGTCTAGTCAATCCTCAGGAGACATAGAAAAATACTGCTGTAGTAGTGTTAGAGCAGATAGTGGCTGTGGCTAAGTGCAGGAAATACACAGTCAAAACTACTCCCTCTTGACAAGACCACATTGGGGAAACAGCAAATTGAAAGTGTGCTTCTTAAAACATACAATAACTGAAGGGGAGGAACTGTGTGTGTATTTCTGAGTGAGGACTGTAAGAGTGATTGGAGAATTGTGTCCTTGCCTGTTATGGCATGAGTTTTGGGGTGGCAAAAGGAAAGCTAGTCACACAGAGTTGCAGTCTGTTAAGCATGGCACCCACACTAACACAACATGGCTGGAACACACACCATGACCAACATGCTGCTGGTGGAAGCCAGAATAAGCTGCTGACTATGGTATCACTGTGGTCTGACATGGGCTGTGCAACCACAGTGAGGTGAGTGGGCTGGAGAAGAATGTCATCCAAAGTCACACAGCATGCTGGGAAACTTAAATTACCACATAATTTGTGTGAGGAACTCCATCAAATCCCTGAAACGTGCATGGGCAAACCCAGTGTCAGTGCCAGCATTTCTGCAGCTAAAAAGAGTCATGAACCTTCTTTTCTGCTAGATATCCACATAATAAAATGATAAGTATTGTTCCAAAATGTACTTACAAAACAAAGATGCTTTAAAATAAGATTGTATTTAATAACTAGGGTATTGCAGTATATTGGTAATCATTCACCAATGCAAGTTCAGAAATTGTGTTAAGGAACGTTGAACTGAAAACAAAGGTAAATCATGTTGTAAATGTCTATTAGATCTGTAAACCTACTTCTTAGTTTAACAAACCTACCATAGCTATTGTAGCTGTGCATGGAATTTGTTTTACAAAGCAAATGCATTCACTTTTATTTATATTTTGTGGGTACATATTTGGGACCAGCTGCTGTTGCTTTTCCCTATGGGACTCAAACCAGGTCACATTCCTTGATCTCAGCAATGAAATTGTAAGTACCGGTAAGTAAAATGTTAGAATTGTTAATACTATAAGAATTCCTGTTTAAACAGTTGTAATGTCACTTGACATTTTAATGAAAAATATCAACACTTTACCTATTTACAGTGTTAATTGAAGTTTGACAATTTTAACAAACCAGTATCTTTAAGTGATTTAATTTTAAGTCCAAGTCCAAGAGTCCAAGCACAGTGTGCACACAGAGGTATCCTGGGGTCTCCTCTGTAAGCCATTACATTTCTACCCTGTTCAAGATATCAATCAGAAACATTTTGGAGCGCCAACAACATAGCCACATGCCAAATACCAATGTAAGCCAACCACACTTTGCTCAAGTTTCGACCCTCTTTGTCCAACCACAGCAGAGTGTTAGTTATTCAACCAGACAAGGCAAGACATGCAATAAGAGCCTAGAAAGAGAGACAGCCAGATAGACAGACAGAGACAACTGAGAACATTCACTGTGAAAGAGACATGAAGAAAAGAAACAACGTATCGTCACTACATAATGGCAATGTGTCTCTCCACGCATTCTATTCATACAGACAGCAATACAATGGTGGCTGTCTGATTGCCCAAATCTGTCCAGCTCACTGAAACATATGGCAGACTGAGAGAAATGAGGGGGAGGAGGCAGACTGGATCCATCTCTCAGTGTCAATCAATGCCAGGACAAACTCTCCACTTCCACATTCAATGCCTCAATATATAGCTCTAGGCGAGATGGACTGGTGCGAGACTAGTGGGGGGAGCGTGGATGATTTGACATTAATCTCAGGGTATTAACGAGGATGTGGAAAACTAATGTAGGATGCCAGGCTGCTCGTGTAGCATTGCTGGAGGAGAGAATCACATATGATCTGTTATTCATCGCCAGGAGTTATTACAGACAATAAAAGACAGACACGTGTTTTTATTCTGTCTGAGACGAAGACTGGCCAGAGAGGAAGGCACTAAACATATGTGGTTTCTAAAACAAGTACTGCAGGTGACACATGAATGACTAATGTCATGGTACTTAAACACCTACAATGTCTTTTGGCAGAGTATTTTATGTTTTACGACAAGCTATAATGGAGACATCTTGCAGTTATCCAAAGGTACAACATGAACTCAATGCTTTACTGCTTTCCTTTATGGAAGGAACATATTCATTCAGTTCATTAAAGACACTTTACAAATCCCCACTTCTTTCCCTCATCCTTCATTCCTTCTGTCTTGACTCCTCTCTCTAAAGGAGGATGAGTGGGCAAAAAACCCCACAGAGTGGAAGGGAACTCATTCTGTGCTTTAAATTACTATTCTCTGTTTTATGTTTGCGATTAGGCATATCTGCTACACAGCAGGATTTTAATTAATGCAATTCCCCCCGATGCCTGCACTGTGAGAGAAGGTGCTTTGTGGGTGCAAAACAGGGAAATGTCATTGTTAGCAGGGAAGTATATACAAAGACTTGCATTGGCAGCATCGCACCAAGGCAGAAATTTGACCTCTACAATGGCCCTCCTGTCGGGTTTGGTTTCAAAAAGGTTAATCCTCTGCAGATGTTTTATTTTGGTTAGGTTGTTAAGGCACAGGAGGTTAAAAGAGAATTCTGGAAAACCTGGCCTGGGTGTGACTGTGTCAGGGCAGCAGCAAAACAAAGTAACTAAGGAGGAAGAGGAGTGTTGCATAAATACAGGTACTCAGGGAATTTCTTTTAAATCTGTTTTAAGTTTTGTGCGTGAGGAAAACATATTACATATATACTTATGTTTGTTGCTATTGGTGCTATTTCAGTCTCCACCACCTCACATCTGCGATCTAATATAGCACAGAGCCGCAGGGGGACCCCTGGCTCAGTGACTGACCGTTGTGGCATTAAAGGTGTGGTACCTGTTAGCCTGTAGGTCCATGCGGCCTACTAATCTAACCGTATCCCCCTGCTGAGAAGTAGACAGAAAAAGCAAGGAGAGAAGCAAAGAGAAGGACAAGAATGTCATTGTGAGGGATGATCGTGTTGGATGTGAAAGAGGACAATTGTCTGGAGGCTTCCTAACATATTTCTCCCCCTGCTCTCCTCTCCTTCCTCATTTCCCCCAATGGCTTCAAAAGGTGAGTGGCAGGTCTCCCTGCTATCATTCCCTTCACTGCTGAGCTGCCTTAGAGCACTGTGACCAGGCAGGGGGCTCACAGCTCAGCTTGTGTTACTCATTTCCCTCCTCTGCTATTGCTTTTGCTCTTTTCCCCCCTCTCTTTCTCTCTCCCTCCCTCGCTCTCTCTCATTCTGTCTCAATCTGTAAATCATGAGATTAACTAAAATACCTGAATCTTTATGGCCAGTTCAATCTTAAGAACATTTGTGACCGCTTGACTTCTAACAACTCAATCAGTTTCTCTGACTTACATTTTTCCTTCCGGTCTTTTCAAAATGTCATCCTCTCTTTCTTGGTATGTCTGTTGCAGACTATTTCTCTTCTGCTGGAATGATGCATTTGGTATGTTGTCTTAGATTCATCCGCCTTTTTCAGACTGAAAACTTTTCACCCTCACTGTCAGATGTGAAGCCTTGCAAACTTTTCATTTCTCCATGCAAACCCTTTTGGTATACTGTATAGTTATTGATGGTACCCATGTTTCCAGATAACATAGGAAAAGGGCCTGCCACTTGATGATGTAATCTATGTGGAAGTGGACAGGAAGGGCTCTTAATAATAATAATGTACTTTATTTGTCCCCTTGGGTAAATTCATGTTTCATTCTGTTGTTTGTTCTTGATTTACACACAGTCAACAAATGTGGAGACATGTTACAATGTTGGGTCGCCGCAGCACAGCACCCCGAGCAGTAAGGGTTTTGGAGCCTTGCTTAAGGGCACCTCAGCAGTGGCCAGTAGGTGAACTGGAAGCTCTCCAGCTTTCAGTTCACACTCCGTATCTGGTCCATCCGGGACATCAAGTCAAATGAATTCAATGTGCAGAGTGAACTGTAAAAAGCCTTTCTTTGCCTGGACAATTGCCGCTTTCCAATTCCTTATTCAAAAACTCTTTTTGTTCTCACGGTCTTAGTTTCTTTCTCAATTTCTCAATCAATTTTTCAGTTTTGCCATTTTTCCTCGCAATAGGCATCATTCTATTACTTTTACTGTGCAGAGAACATGTCAGAGCTTTTCTCTCTCTACACAACCCTTCTATTCCTCGTCCTTCGTTTCCTCTGTCTTTTCCCATCCAATTCCTCTTTCCCTGTCTCATTAGAGCCGCAGCAGGGTGTTAGAGGCGACAGGTAGAGATCTCCTGACAGACCTCATTTAGTGTAGACAAATACCTGGCCTGGCTGAGAAAAACCCTTACGCACATTTCTCTTTCAAACCAATTATTTCCTCTACTGTTTTTCTTTACTTTCACCGTTATTTGGCAGTGATAAGAGCTGCTGTTCCCGCCACTGTTGCTGCAGCCACTAGCAGGGACTCAAGGACCCCACAGAGGCAATGGCATAATTTGAGTACACATCACCACCTGTGTCTCTATTAGTGGTGCAACCTGGTGCAGTGATAGAGAGTGGCCTGCACCCCATTATATTTTGTGACCAGAGGCCACTGTGTGAAAGCTAAAAGGCTTTGGGAGCCATTAATGAAGTCAACATGCTCCCCGCAGTAGTGACGGCACCAAATCAGCCTATTGTGTTGAATCAAGACTTGGCCTTTCAGGCGACACAGCAGTGCTCAAAACCCAGAGCTATGGATGCCATTCATTTGTAAGAGTATGGTCGGAAAACTGTTTCAGCAGGTTGAATAGCACAAATACAGCCTGTTGAGTATACCGTAATCATGTTGAGATTACACTCAGGGAGCTGTATTTTGTGTGTGTGTCTGTGTGCGGTCCTATACAAGTGTGCACCCAGGAAGCTGGACATATGGCAGAGCAAGAGGTGGCATCTTTGATGGGAGAGAAGCAAGGGAAGAGAAGAAAAAGGAGGTTGAGGAGGAAAACATGGAAATATCTACCTCCACCACTCTTTTTCTCCATGTACATGAAATAGGTTACACTTATTCTATTTATTGTGACAGTTTTCTATACGGATAGCATAAAGTCATAAATATTACTGACTTCCAGTTAAATGAGAACAAAAAAAATAGAACTATGTGTTGTTTTTTTTTGCATTAATAACCATCAATTGGAGTTGCTGTTTATCACAACACTGCTCCCTCATTTCCCTGCCTCGTTTCCTCCCACAATGACTGACATTCAGGCTTTAGATAGAGGAACTTTCCAGCCAAAATCTCTGCCCAAAGCGCAGAGAGCATATGTGCAAGCTTTTTGGGAAAGTTGGTAAGGTCCAAGCTCCAGAAATCCAAGAAGTCCCACATGTATAGCCTACACGTTATAACAGGATAATATTGGCCATTCTTCCACGGAGTCACATAAGTAAACTAAATTGTACTTATATTAGTTGACCACATCCTGCTTCGTTTACTGTCAATCACCAATTTATTCAACCATTAAGGATAATGAATAGAGGATCTGTTTGTTTTTTTGATCAAAGGAGACACGACTAAGATAACCTAAGGTCATGATTAATTGGACACACAAAAATAGGAAAACCTTAGATCAACCTCACATAGAACAGGTATCTAGCTCTCTTCCGGAACTTCAGATGAATATGAGCTCTTTACATAATGGTCTGTTGACAGACTTTGATCAGCATTCACAGGGTCATCACAAGCACACCCAATGTGACCTATATCCATCTCTATGTAAGGTTGTGTTTCACAACACAATAACAGGGGTTCATTCTTTCATCTTAACAGGGCAAACTCAATAGGCTTTTCTTGATTGGAGCATACTCTGTTTCTAGAAAAGTCAATCAGTCCACCATGGTGGTGGTGAAGGGCCGGGTCCCCAAAGAGATGTCTGGGTCTGATAATGAGCTACTGACAAGGCTCAGATCAACTTTAGCCAAGGGATGACTTTGAGAACTCTTTAGTCCCTATTTATCCAGAATATGCTTTGTTTTAGTCATTATCTATCACTTTCTTTTACTGCTTATCAGTCTGTCCTTTTTTCTCTGGTCAATACTAATTTTCAGCTTATTTACGAGGGTAAACACAGCAGTTCATTGATTTCAAGGGTGTGATTTGTTTCCTAGGAGATAACCACAAATATATAAATACACAACGAGACACATTCACAAATTTTCACAAAAAAAAAAGAAAATTTCAAGTAAGAGTCAACAAACCTGAACTTTTAACTATTCCACCACAAAAGAAAAGTAAGATATGAGGGGAGAGGGCAATGTGTGTCTGTGTGTTCAGGTGAGTGAATAATAGATGTGGAGCTGAGAGCCAGATGCTGTCTGAGAGCAGACATCACCCTGGATCCTGTTACCACACACTGCCATCAGAATAACTCTGGAGACACAAGTGCACACACACACACACACACACACACACCATGCACCAAGTTTAGGCATTGATACACATGCACAGGGCTATTTACGTGCACAGTCACATATACACGGTGACCTTTCTGCATCCCTGTGCTCTGTTTGTCAACACAACACCATCCGTCTTTCCTGTGTCTTTGCTCAGGTGTAATCACACCTCAGTTCAGTAATATGATCAATGGGAATTTAAACTCTTTTTAAAAAGAGGTGAAGTTGATAAAGTACACATTTATGCAGCAATATTCCTGAGAGCAGTGGTACAATATTCTACTGGTGTCACCCTCAGACAGACTAGATTCAGTACAAACACACACATACATGCACACGTTAAATCTAATGATCACTGACTGAAGCTGAAGATCACACATGCTCATGAATTCATGAATTACAAATGGTCTTCCTTTCGAACTTGTGCAGAATTGTGGGTGTGTGTGTGTTTGTGTGTGCACCAGCATGTATATGGGAAGCATTCATTGCTTACCCTTCAGTTTTATGTTGCGGTGATTTATGAGGTTCCCAGCAAAGTTTCTAATTAAATAGGGAAGCACCTCACAACCAATTCCTCAGAGATAAGCAGGTGTGAATTTCTGTGTTCCCTCCTTATTGTCTGTGCTACAGCAGTGTGTATGTGTGCATGAAGTATATGTGCATGTGTCCGTGTGTATATTCCCCCAAGGGCACTTCCTTTTTCTCTCTCATCTCTCCTCTTTGCTTTTATTCCTTTATTAAACAGACTTCTCTATTACACCTGTTTTCCTACTGAAGTGAAAAATTGCATTGCTGGCATAGCAGGGGACAGAAAGAGGGAGACAAAGACACAGGTTGAGAGTGAGAAAATGAAAAACAAGGAGAGTGAGGAGGACAGGCAGAGCGAGGAATAACACTGCAGTAAACCCTCAAGGCATGTGCTATAATAAATGGAATCATTGGAGGAAAGATGGAGAGACTGAGAAAGAAAAAGAAGAATAAAGACCAATGTCCACTGAAAATTGTTTGGATGCATTCAATGAAGGCTGTGTGTGTAGAAACAAACACAGAACTGGTTGATATAATGTTTTCAGAGTCCACCAGCAGCACTAGCCGTGCCTGAGCAGGTGTTCCTTAGTGTTATTTTTGCCACATAATTAACTTCATTCATTTAGCTTACAGTAGTACATTTATACCAAAACTGCATGAATGGCTTAAGCATAACATATTCTTTTTTAGAGTAAAACACTATTATTAGCGTAGTATTAAGTATTATATTTACCCACAAAGAAACCCCCCATGGCTAATAATGAAATGTGTTTTTAGGAGTTTCTATAATTAATAGAAATAATAATAATATTGTAACCCTTTGTTGACACATGTGATTAAAACTGCAGTATCATTTTCCTTTTTTGGACTCAACCATCAGACAAAAGGTAACAATCCTAAACAAATCACTGTAGCTGCATGCAGGCAGGTTTTCTGCTGGCATCTGAGTTGTTGCCATGACATGACATGACATTACCGCTCAAGCTAATCATTTTTGCAGTGGACATTTGCCAAAAGAGCACAAAAAAGAAAGAACATAAATACTGTATGTACCCAAGAGAATCAGACCAGTTCCTTTAAGTCACTTCTACTTTATTTTCTCTTCTCCCCATTTTATTCTCACTCCAAACATCCACCAGAGGCAAACATTAATAACAACACACAAGTTCATTTCTACATTTCCTTACCCTGAAATATGTCTCACACACTGGAATTGTTGCATAAGACAACAACCCTACTTCAACTTTTATGCAGCAACCGGTTTTATTTGGGCTTGTCAGAAAATGTAATCACTATGATGGATTAGTCTGAGTATTGCTATACAACTAGGTTGTATAGCAATTGCTTCAAGTTTTGTGATGCAACCTAAATTATGTATTCCATCCATTTTGCTCACTTTGAGTCAAGAAAATGATTCCCAACCTGGTCATGAACTCATTCCGTAAAGATTTGCTCTCTGTATTATTTTCAAACACATTTCGTCTGTTATACCAATGAAGTAGTCACAAGTATAAGCTGTCCTTTCACTGACTCCACGGGAGTTTTTTCTAAAATTAGCGCTTCTTTATCAAGGGAATGCATTAGAGTTTCACGCCCATGTATTATGCCTTAGCACAAACGCAATGTTTGTGCATGATAATGGAGGCTTCACAGTGGGAGTCAAATAACTTCACCCCATAAATAAATGAGAATGTTGTTTCAGGATGATTGGTTATCTAATCACAAAGATGATGGAACAAATAAAAGGAGCATGCAAGCATGTTTGAATAGAAACTATACCTTTACAACTATGTATGTGTGAGCATGTAGATGTGTCAGTGTGTAATTATACTGACTCAAAACATGGAAACAAACATATTAGCTACTACAGTGTAAACATAATTAACATACAGACTTGGTAGTACGAAAATTAAATTCTGGGTCGATATTAATGATAATCTGTCAAAGAACAGACTCTAACTTGAATATTGTTCCCTATTTCTCTCTTCAGACAGTTGATTTTAGGTATGTTTGGATCATTTGCTGATCACAGTCTAAGCTCATCTAATAACCGAATTTTCTGTCTTACCTTTAACTCCCACTCTCCCATGTCTCCTCTGCACTCTGTCTTTCTTTCCCACCACTTCTCCGTCCTCTCTCAATCCTATCTACATTCAGTTCTCCACTGTCTACCTATTCTGCTCTTTTTACGATGTGACATATCAAAGTATGAGGAGAAAACAGGCAAACCAAGTGCCCCTGTCGGAGCATCGGAGCAGATTAATCCTGAATGACAGAGAGAAAAAGAGACAAAGAGGAGAGATTGAGAGGAACTGAGACAGATCCACTGGAGAATGCTCAGATAGACATGGGTGTACACTGCACTAAAACTCAAAGACAGATAAAAGTAAATTATATCTCAGGGAGGTACATAGAGAGAGAGAGAGAGAGAGAGAGAGAGAGTGAGAGAGAGAGAGAGAGAGAGAGAGAGAGAGAGACATTTAAGAGGATATTTGGTGAATGGAGCCTGTCAGCTTGCGTTGTGCAGAAATCCTCTTATACCTCAAAATTTCAATTAGGTGAGAAAGCGTTTTGGTGTGGGGTGCGCTTCTCTTATTCTGCAGAGGAAGTACAAGGTGCATGAGGTGGGATTTGTCACAGCAGCGACAGGCCTGCTCCACCTACATTATAATTCAAACACACACACACACAAAGCTCCCCCTTCCACCTGCCAAAGCCATTTCGAGTGACAACAGTGGTACACTTGATGCTACTTCAGTGTTCGGTGAGCAGTGTTGCAATTGAGTTTGTTCCACTGAAGAGGATCTGAAATTTAAACTCCACAAGTTTGTGTTGGGCTGCTGTCGTCTGTATGACAGCTAGAATTACAGTTTATGTCAACCTCCAAATGATACTGACTTACAGTAATTACAATGCCAAATGTAGCAGCCCATTTTCATGGTTTGTTTTCATTTCATTCCCACCTTAGTGTTTCGCTTTCATTTGACCTTGTCTGTCACTATCTCCCTGACTAGCATACATGATAGAAAAAACAAAACAAATACCTGACTTAAATTCTGAAATTGTGTTTAAAAGGACAATTAAGGGTTCAAATATCTTCTAAGTAAAAATTAGTTTTTTTATAGCTATTCTAAAGTTTTTAACAGTTCAGAGGCTCAAGAGAACGGAGTGTTTTGTTTATTAATTCCGGTTTATTACAACTTGGGTCTTATTCCTATAGGCCATTATTCCTATGAGTTGTGATAACATCGCACTCAAAGTAACAGCTAAGATCTGGGAACATGGAGACATGACTTCAATGAAGTCAGAGGAAGTAAGAAACATGAGCGGAGAATGATCACCAAAGTTGTAATAAACAAGAAAAGCTGTCTGAAGCCGCCTACACATGTTCCACGGTAAAACTGCTCTGCACTGCCCGTTCCATTGTTTTCCTATTGGGAGAGCGGCCCAGTTTAGGTGCTGCGTTACCCTAGGCGTCGCGCACCACTCGGAATTGCCGCTGTGCGCTGCGCTCAAATTCAAAATTATTTCAACTTTGACCTCGTTGCCGCTGACCTTTGAAGGCGCAACCAATTCCAGAACGTTCCCGCTTTGCCTCTTTGCTCTGCGCCCTACCTCGCGGTTTTGCCGCGGCTCATGTGTAGGAGGCTTGAATATACAAAAAACCTACTCACTTGCACCTCCCCTTTCTAACTTCTCCCTTCTCCAATCCATCACATCCAGGCAAGTTTATGGTCTTTTCTCCTTCCCTCATCGTCTCACCATCCCATCTCTCTCCTCAAAGCATTTCACCCATTTTGTTATCTATTCCCTCAGCATTCTTTTCAAACTATTTGTCTCTTGTTACCTCTGCATCCCTTCTCCCCACAAACATTCTCTCACTTACTCTTTTACCACTTTTTTCTCTGACCATCTAGCCCTTCTACTCCTTTCTTTCCCAAAACTCTATCCTGTCGTTCTCTTCCTCTCACCTTCCCCCCCCCTCGCTCTATTCCCAGCTTCCCAGCTGGCTTTCATCTTCCCCAGGTTAGATTACTGTAAAGCACTGCCTGTCTGCCAGCATTCCTGAAAGCTTTTCATCTCTGCTTCGATTCATCTGGGGAGACAGAGAGAGCTAGGAAGAGAGGGTGAGGAAGAGAGAGAGAGAGAGGAATGTAGAGGACGCAAGAAGAGAGAGAGAGAGAGATGGCTGTGTTGTGCTGCAACTATGGATTTTAGAGCATTAAGTGGTTTAACCTGCACCGCACACTGCATTGGCTGATGGGAAAATTCCCTGCTGGTCTCTTGGCTGTCTGTGAAACGCCCACTCAGAGTTGAGAGCACACCTCACTGGGGACAGACAAATATGTGCTCACATACACGCACACATTGCGACACACAAAGAGAAACTCTTTAGCCTAAACACAAACAACTTACGCAATATAATACGTGTACAAACAAACCAGCATAGTCTGAATGTAAGTTAAAAAGTTAACACAACAAGACTCTGATATACAATATTATAACTTTTCCCACTATGCAGATGAACAAATATACAGTCTACCAGACGCCACACAACTTTATAATCTCCACAGCCTTGGCAGAAAGAGTGTATGAGATGTAAATGCAACAGTAAATGTGCCTAAGTGTGCGTGTGTGTGTATGTGTGTGTGTGTGTGTGTGTGTGTGTGTGTGTGTGTGTGTGTGTGTGTGTGTGTGTGTGTGTGTGTGTGTGTGTGTGTGTGTGTGTGTGTGTGTGTGTGTGTGTGTGTGGATAGCAGCACATATGAAGAATTAAAACCAAAATGTGATTTCTTTAACCATGTTTGAACAGCAAATCCAAAATAGCCACTACTTAATTTAGTGAATCCTCCTACGAATAAGCTCAGTAGCTGGACTTTAAGACTGACTAAGCCACTCCATTTGGGCATGGCCTGACTACTGATTTTATATCATCTTTGGGCATAGGGCTGTAAATATATTAGTATTGTAGGTATTGATGAATTTATGTATTATGCAGTATGTGAGAGCATTTCTACTATGAATTCAACCTAACTTGGCATTCTCCTCCAGACACACAGTCACATACAGATCTCATTGTAGCAGCTCTATCCTCTATGATGGGGCTGTGTGATGATATGGTGCTCTGAAGTATTATGGGCATCCCTGCATGTGATATTTATGGACCTGCCAGTCTCCCAACCCTACTCACAGCTCCCACACCCTTTAATCTTATTGCTGTCATCTACTGTCATTGCCTTATGACTATGGCCTTGGCTAACTGCCAGCTGACACATAGGCACTGTGTGTGTGTGTGTGTGTGTGTGTGTGTGTGTGTGTGTGTGTGTGTGTGTGTGTGTGTGTGTGTGTGTGTGTGTGTGTGTGTGTGTGTGTGTGTATGTGAGACTGCCGAAATACAACACCATTGTATAGTACAGTAGAGTACAGTATGTCAGTCAAATGTATGCCAGAAGTGATAGGTAAAAAGAAGGAATGCTCAGTGATAACACAAGTAAGGAAACATGCTGTATGTTCGTATACAGACAGCAAACCAATAATACATGCAAAATCACAGCTTTCGCTCCCAGTCCAATTCCTGTATGTTAGGCGCAACACACTAATTTGGCAAGAGAAATAGGAAGAGAAAGAAAAAGACATAAGATAAAAAAAAACAAGGAAGTGGTGGAGAGGAGAACAAAACTGTCCTCCAAGCAGTACGTTTACACTCAAAGTGTAATGAATTAGCAATTTCTTTAGTCTTTGGCAGAAACTACCCCCACACAGAAAAACGGATATTACATTAACATGTATGTCATGATAATTCTTATAATCAAAGCTAACAGTATGTGGTGCTTATTTCCCTGAATATTTTCTCAATAGGCCCTCAGAGGCTCTTTGGTTGCTGTCCACATCCTCTGTGTGCAGATTCAGAAATCACTTGAGGCAGATGAGCAGGCTCACTGAATGAATGAATGAATCAGGCGATTAACATTCTTACAGCATTTTAAAACGAAGGCAAAAAAATCTTGCATGCACACACAAGCACAAGATACACATATACAGACAAAGACAAGAGCCGAGCCTTACCCTGTTATGATAAGCATTTATCACTAATGCTTTTCACAAAACAGCTAATTTGTCAGGCTCTGTGGGAAGCTTGTTGTTACTGTAGAGGTGAAATTTCTGTGATCAGCCAAGTAGGTAATTATAAAACGAAACATCAACTATATTGTGCAAAGTTGGAAAGCAGCACTCTTCAAATTCTCATGAATAAGACTGCACATAATGTAGTTTACAGAGTTGGAGCACAATATTGTGCATCATGTAATGAACTTTGAAGATATGGGTAAATATGGGTAAATGTCAAGTATTATAAAGAATTGTCTCTAGCAGAGGGTGCAAGCTACCAGGACACAAAGTTAAAGGTCAATCTCCCTAAACCTTGTATCCTCCTTAAAGGTACTACATGTATAATTTATAACTTCTGCCAATATCATTTTTATTCACTAAAGCTGTCCAATGCCAAACACATTACAATAGTCCAAACAGACCATTGTCAGGGTCTCCTCCTCAGAGTAGCAGCCAGAGGGCTGACTGTTCCTGCCTTTCTCCAACCTCTAGAGTGGGTTAATTGCACTGTCTGGGGGGTGAGTGCTGCTTTGGTGCCTTAACTTTGGACACAGACAGATGAGTTCCCTCACCCTTTCTCTCTCTCTCTCTCTCTCTCTCTCTCTCTCTCTCTCTCTCTCTCTCTCTGGGATGAAAGCTAAGTCTCATTATCTGGCAGGAAGTCTTCAGGTGGACCTGCTGAGTAAGCACATTCACCAGCCTCATCCATTTTCTCTATACATCTTTCCCATTGTTACGGGTGTGTTACGGGAACTAATACTGCCTACATGGTAAAACCAGTATATGTATTACTAATTGTGTATTCAATCAATTGCTGCATTATTAAGTTGCTGGCACTGTGGTGTTTAAAGTGCAATCAATAAATGCAATTTATACCACAACATACACTGCAGCATTTTTTCACTAGCTGCCATTGTGTGGTAATAGTAAAAGGGGATTATTGTTGTCACTACTCAGCTAGCTTGTGTAACGTCAGTCTTTGGGGAAATTAACAACATTTCCCCGTATTCATACTGCTTTGCAAGCCCTGCAACTTACATACTGAGTGACTGAATGACTGATGCTGTGTGGACTTGGTTGCACTGGCCTTGGAGCAAACTCTTGGGGGGGTGACAATATTGGGTTCGTGACAAGACTTTAACAATATTTTAAAGAAAACTTCAATGACAACATATGACTCTTTTATTCAATCTAAAGTCACAAAGTGAAAAATTAGCACTGGGAAAGGTTTTGCCACAAACTCAAATGACTGGCTTCTATCCTGTATAACTAACGTCTTCAGACCCAATAACTACAGCATGAGCTTCTAACTTCTAATTGAAGCTGTGTGTGACCTTCTAGCTGAACTACTTTAGTTTCCTCAAATACAAAATAAAAACAGTAAAAATAATAAAATTGAATGACTACGTTTCTTAGTCTTATTCTTTTTAAGTGCACACCATAATCGAAGTAGTACTCTCTCAATAGTCAAAATGTAAACAGAGACTGACCAATGTTTTTCTTCAAGCATGATACACTGCTCAGCCTAAGATATGGTCATGTTCTTTTTCAAGAATATGAGCATGTCCATGTTTTCTGGCAGTAGTTGAGACATTTGGGCACTAACTATGTATCTTACAGTTCAAAAGACTGTTAAAAAAGGCAGTTGATAACCATCACAACACTCTTTGTGGAGACATATGCTCTTTTCTCCTGTCTCCTTTTCATTAATTGCAGCGGTAAACTAGGAAATAGCTATTCTACTATCGATTCATAACCATTTTAAGACAAGGGGAGAAAAGTTCTCTTTGTTTGATATCATTAAAAGTAAAGTTAGGCTTTGCTGTCGACTTCCCGACTCATTTTAGAAAGCCACACTGAACTGCTGCTGGGCTGCAGGCGTGCGTCTTGGGCAAGCAAGAGGGAGAGAGAGCAACGTTCTAACACTGGGTCTTACAGGCAGCTTTTTTCCAACTGCAACTCCGCTATTCCTTTGCAAAAGTTACCTCGGAGTCAACTTTGGAGAATGGGCAGGGGGATCTTCTATGCTAATTTTGAAGTCAAAGCCAATGTCTGTTATGCTGGCTGCTGGTCTGCATTTGTGTACTGAGATCGCGAGACAACTTTTCACCTCAACGAGAAATATCGTCATATTTTAATATCGCAAGATCTAATAGGACAAGATCTCGTCACAACTCTAGTTACTACTGTAGAAACCTTTAAGCATCCAATACTACTGAACTATCTGTACTTACTAAAAAAAAACTTGCTCTACTGATGTTAAACAGCAACAGAGACACAATTTGATATTTACAAATCTAGGATCACACCAATAACCTCAAAATCAAGAAAGTTTCCAAGTCAACTTTGACCCTTCATCCTTCATTCCTAGCCCCTGACTGTCCCATTTAAGCGCAATCATTTTCATCTCCCAGGGGCTATGTATTTTAGCAAGCCTGGTCTCAGGCCAGGAGGTGAGGGCTCTAAGAGGGGACTGGTAGAAGGATTAGCTTCCATATCCTCCTCCAGCTCTTTACCATTTTAATGAGGCAGAGCTAGAGGGTCTTTCTTCTGCCCCAGCCAACTGTGTCATAGTCTGGGCCTGGGGACAGAGTACGGCTGCAGGGGTTCAGGGACGGTTATAATACAGCACAGCCATTGTACGGGGAAATGGAGTGAGATATGGTGCTGATGAGAGACGAATGAGGAGAGGTGTGTGTATGAGAGAGAAACAGAGACAGAAGTATGTGGGTGTTGTATATGAGTGTGTACGCACATACCACTATGTGTGTCTTCTTCCAGAATAAAAGAGTAATTTAGGCATTTCTATGGGCCTACCTCCAAAGCTCCCCTGGTATGCACCCCGATAACACAGAGAGGGCACATGTGGATTAGCTCTCTATTGAAGGAACTGTAATTACCTGCTGATATGAATATTATTACTAACGGGCAAAAACCTGACAATTTTCCTTTTCAAAACTCCACAAAAAAACAGCCAAGTAAATGGTAAGGGTTAACTAAGCAGGGGAAAGAAATTGGATGGTAATATTTTATTTGCAACATCACTTTCACAAAAGACAACGGACATCAGGCTAAGTCAATGAAAGGGCAACTGTCTGGTACTGTATTATCCTGGGATTTAACAAATACGCAAATGCTTCCAAACTACTTTTGTCTGCTTCTCTTTAAATTACAGTTAACGGCCATACATTGTGCAGTGGATTCATTCAACCAACTGTAAAATAAAAGCTGTTGACAGAAAAGATTAGATGAATCATGGCATTGCAATCAACAGGACATGTGTGTGCCACTGTATTCAATATTAGTAAATTGGCTCTGACATACGCTTCCAAAGCCACCTGGGGATATGCAAGGCAGATGTCTATTAGATGCTTTAAAAGGAGGACAAAGCTACTGGAACTGGGGTGAGAGAATGGACAAAAAGCCATTGGGTTGCCATAGGGCTTGACAGGGATGGACAGTGGGAAAAGCGGTGGTGTGTGTAAAGATCAAAGATTTGTGTGAGCACATGGATGTGCATGTACTTGTCCGTGCGTCCATGGAAGCAAACATCCAATGACACCTCAAAGAAATCTAGACTGAAATTTTTTTTTTTAGAATCCACAAAACCCCACAGCAAAACAAAACTGCGGTCACAGCAGGGGGTCTGAGTGAGTCCTCTCTATTGGACAAAAGGTCTGTCACTCATCACAGGGGGTCAGAAGGGTGGTCAAAACTCAAAAAAGGGCACAATGGCCCTTTGGGACTTCATACTCACTAGCACACACACTATGAAAGAATGCATGGCTAATCAACCTTGGAGAGAAAAAAACCACAAATAACCTTGAACTGATGTTCTGTGTGTGTGTCAGTGATAAAGAGTTTCATAAAAAGGAACTAGACCAGCCAAAGAATGCTACTGATGTGAATGCATGCAGCCATTGCTATTGAATTGGTTATAATGGAGTCCATGAAGAGGAGTCATTGATACAGGCTGAAGTCCACTTCACGGTGGTTTTGGCATTGAGAGGCTGAGACTGAGAACTATTTCACAGCCAAAGACACTTGGCCTTGGGGCAGAAATGCCTATGGAGTAGGCACAGGATCAATGCTATGACCTAAGGGTGTCAAGGGCCATAGAACACAATCATTACTGTCACTAAAGCTTGACAATTACTTAGGCTTTGTCTAGCTGTCTCAATCTTTCTCACGCATACATTGAATTACTTCAGACACAAGTGGCAAGCACCCATTTCAGTCAACCAAGCCTCTCTATAGTCATATCCTGAACCGTTAAAACAGCTAAGACACATACCCCCTTTTTCTCTGCAATTCTCTGCTCGTTTTCCATATGCACTCTTCATATTTCCTTTTACTCTCCCAATAACCTTTTCTACTAATGCCCCTCTTTGGTGCCGTCCAGACGAAGACGTATTTCAATGCAAACGCACATCTTTTGCATCGTTTGGGCCGTCTGTCCACACGAATCCTGTAAACGCACTGCCCGTAAACGCACTTTTTTGAAACCTGGTCCCAGGGTGAATAAAAAAAAAGCCGGCTCACGTTTGGCTTCATATGGACGGCGAAACCGCATACGTGCGTATCGATGATGACATCCTCACACACCTCGGCCTAACAGCTCCGCCTTCAACCCAGCTGACAGCGCTAGCAGGGACGCAACGCTGCTAGCTCGCTAATCTGTCTGCTTATCAACTCCTTGAACGGATTATAGTAACTTTTAGCACCGCTTATTGTAGAAAGGCTACCGCAAGAAAAACGTGAAGCTAGATTATCAAAAAGACATCGGATCATTGATGTTTGTTGACTGCCGATGTTAGCTAGCTAGCTAGCGCGCTAACGCTAGCTCTGCTAGCTGCAATCATGTCCGATAGAATGTAAACAAAGTTTACATTCTTTTTCTAGGTGGCCTTTATATAACGAGCAGTGGTGTAAGTTATTAAAGTCTAGTCCATGGATGTCTTAAGCTAAGAGAACTAGCTAACAGTCATGTTATGAACTTTTATATACTGTCTATGGTTATGAAAGGAAGTGACTGAAGGCTGCTCTTCTTCTTCGTTCAGTTAATTTCTGTAGCACTAACAGCGCCGCCTACAGGCCTGGCATATGAAGTACCGTGTTGAGTCATTTAGAGATGGATTCACGTGGATGTGAATTTTCTTGAACCGAATCAAGGGAAGACGGATGCGTTTTCATCCTGACGTCTTCATGTGGACGGGGCCTTTATCTCTCCACCCCTACTTCCACAACTTGTTATTTCACACTCTCTTTCACACTTTTGTCTGCAACCCTCTGCCAGACCCTCACCTCTATTCCGCTCACCTCTATTCTCTTTTTCTTTCCTCAACAAGGCTGTTTCCTCAGTCCCAGGGAAAGCTAAATCACAGCCAGCCACAGGCGCTAAATAAGAACAAACGCCTCTGCTTTACCTGGGCGGCCTCCCTTAGGGGACACAGACTAGAAGACAGCTACCATTCTCTCCATTTCTCTCTGTATAGCCCCTCCCCAGCTCCTCTCACTCTCTGCACTGTGTAATTGAAAAACACAAGGCCCATAGGCCTTTACTTTCTAGACTAAAGAAATAGGGCATATGCCTCGACTGGAAAGTAAGAGAAAGGGAGGGTGTCAAGGAGACACAGTGAAAGTACAATGTGGGAGAAGTGAATTGCACAATAAGGTAGTCACTAAGGCATGCATGTATCTGGGTACTGGGATCTTTATGCACACCGTGGAGGACTGTTATAAAGAGGGCAGTAGGTGAGAAAATAAATAGAGTGTGAGGAAAAACATATAATTATATAATCTTAAAGATCTAATAAGAATAAAGATGTATAGAATCCTGGGAATTTCAAACTTCTCTGAAGCTGTTTGACTCCCCTTTGTGGGCCTGGTCCTATCTAGGGCTATCAAAACTGGCCAAAAATAACGTTTGAATATTCATTCTTAAAAACCACAGAGGTTTGAATATCTATTCTACGCTTACTACTTGTGTAACGTTAGTCCTCTCTCCCTCTCTCTCCCTGGAGCGTCCAGGAGGCAGATATGACTCGGCAGATTACACTGCCTTCACAGAGCCGTTCGTAGTTTGGTCTTAAACAACTGAGTTGCTTGCTGTTCAATGAATTTGTCCGACGATATTTTCTCGTCGTCTCTGCAGTTAAAGATTTACGTTAGCATCTCTGTGGCGTCTTCTTCTTTGCCCTCGTTGTTTGTTTAGTAGCGGCAGCCATATTATAGAACATCATCAAAACGCCTGCTCGCTGTGAACTCTTCCCGACCGGCTCAATCAGACAGGAAGCTAAACGTGTAGGCAGCCAACAAACGATCGCGCGAGGCAGATAGCCCCCAAAGTGCTGTCTTTTTTTACTCTCTTATAATGTTCAAACATACATTTTCATATTTGAATGTGTTTTTTTTTACTATTCAACTATATATCCAAATTTAGAATATTCTAATGTTGAGTCTGCTAATGTTTAATTAATGCTTTATTGTTTTTTAATGTTTTTATTACTGTACTTGATGTAAGGTGACCTTAAGTGTCATGTAAGTGTTGCGTCAAGCACCATTAAATAAAATGTATTATTATTGCACAGAGTGAATTGGAAATGGGAAAATCTGGAGAAAGCTACAGCAAGAACTGGAGTTCCTGGTAAGTGTAGAGATGAGTCAGAGTCTGAGCTGTCATGCAAACATATAAATGCACACGTGCTAAGTGTGTACCTTGCTTGCAAGGCATAGCTCCAACTGGGAATACAGCAATAATTGACAAAGTTATAGGCTGAGACATGCTTGATGTTACTCTACTGTATAAAATTGTATCTGTCCAACTTGATGTTCAACTTGTCTGACTTTGCATGTGTAGAAAATAAAGGAGAGGATGTGCAGAGGGGTGCTTGCAGGATTTTCCATCCTGCTATTTTATTTATTTATTTCAGACAGCAGGTGTGTATTAATCCCCTTACTGATAGGACACAAGCTATGGGGCTCTCTCATTACTCCATTTACACAAGTACGCCCACACGCACGAAATAATAGTAGTGTATGCACAGAGGGACATACACAACATGCTGTACGTGCAAAACACCCTTGTACATCTTTTAGCTGACAGTCAAATCAACATCAGTCGAGTCATAAATGCCCAACATGTTTGTCTTAAGCAACCACTCTAAGGCCGGATGTGCATACATATGATGCCAGTGTGTGACTAATTATTAATTTCTTCTTTGTGTATTAGTGTGTGTCACTGCTCCTGCCTGACTGCTTTGCATTCTCATCTCTCCCGCTCACGTTGTGCACACAGATGAAAGAGGGACTTGTGTGTAATTAATTGGATATGTTTGTAATTAGGGGGCGAGAGAGTGAGAGATGCATGCAAGCCTCCTTTTGTTTTGTCTGTTGTGCCTAACAACAGCACAGGAAAATAAAAACTGATTACACAGAACACTAATTACCATGGAATTATCCCCCTCACTTCACAGGGTTAATTCGTATTGTGCGTGTTAAAAAAAATATTTTCCGTGTGTGTGTGTGTGTGTGTGTGTGTGCGTGCGTGCGTGTGTGTGTGTGTGTGCGCACATGTGCGTGTGTGTACACTCATACGCATACATACACACACATGCAATTTGATGGCCTTCTTCTACATGGCTATGGGCACACACTTTGGTGCTACAATCAGTATGTTATTGACCATTAGCCAGATCGCAGAAAGGCATAAACTCAGGATGGGAGATAATGAAATATTTGCCTAACAAGAAAGTGGCTTGCTTGTTTGTTGGTGAAACACTGTGTGACACGTGCTGTCAAAATGGATACAGCTGAAGATTTGATTTTAGAGAGGACACTAACTAATGAGCTCCAAGGTCCATGGACTAACAAGAACTTTTTAACTCTCAACTTTGTTTAAACTCAAATATTTATGGTATGGTTTCAAAATATCCAGAATAGTTGACCTTTTCTACAGTAAGAGACACTGCACAAAGGATGGTAAATTGAATATCTTCCATCAGCAGAAATAGATAACCATGGAAAAGTAAGATTTAAATTTAAATTAGAGAGTATAGGAAAAGCAAAACATTATGGTTCAACAAAGGATAGTGGTCTTCACCCAATCACCCAATTTAAAAATGAGGTGCATCTTCTATCAGGTGGGTGACAAATGCTTCTAATATCTGACTTTTACTTCCAGCTTAAGAGAGATCTTCCGAATGTTGCAGTGAATGGCAAGGGACCATTATGTCAGGATCCTTTTATAAACAATGCCAGACAGCTATTAAAAATGTTTCAATAAAGTGCTCTTATCATACTTGTGTTGGTCTATAAAGTCAAGCTGTGCCGCCAAATGAGCACGGCCGTGCTTTCACTGTGCCTGCTTTCCAGTTATCTTTGCTCTCTGCTAAGCAGGGAGAGTTGGTAATAAGTTGGTCGGTTGTTTGGATTGTTCCATTTATGTGCTGTGTGTATGCCTGCCTGTTTGTGCCTAAAATACCATCCGATTAACAGGCCCATGTTTTTTTTACTTAGTGGTGTTAATAAGCTTATCCTCCGGCAGCTTTTATACAAACAAACACAGGCCGACACCAGGAGACTAACTATAAAAGCATTTGAGGCTTTTAGAGTAAGCTTCTATTGGCATGGGGAAATAAAGAGTTCTATACATATATACGCACACACATGCACCATGATAGGTAAAAACCTGTGCAAGTTGCAACACATACATTATACATTATACTATCATAACTAAATCTGAAATATGTTAATTTCCACACATTCAATCGACACCATCTGGTGTCACAACCGTAACGTAATTTCACTTCATTATGGGTGATACACAGTGCATATTACCAAAAAGTTAATATGAACATGAATATGTTTACTGTGCTAATAGAGTTTGAGGATAGCACCTGGAAACTGATTTTTGTTCCAATCCAAATCAACGATAAACAATTTTTCCTCATACTTATACTTGTCTTTTTCTCTGTATACTCCTCCTAAAACAACACAAAAACCAAGCCAAGCAGATAGGTGACAGCATGCGCATCCAAAGCATGTGCTCTCTGATTGCAAACGTATCTCCTGAATCTATTTTTCCACTGAGGTGGACCTGAGGGGGACACTCTCTTCCTTGTAGATTACGGAAAAAGAAGAGTGGATCCCCTCTAGACCTTTCTTTCTCTCTTTTTCTCTCTCTCCTTCTTCCTAAATCCCTCTGTTGCGTGGCTCGGCTCGCCCCATGTTACCATGGCAACATGAATTGGTGCAGCATAGCGAGGACTACGGAGGGGAAAAAGAGAGGAAGAGAGGAAGAGAGGAAAGGAAAAGTTCACCTGCGATCCCCTACCAGCAGGAGAATCCCTGAGGGAATTTAGTAGGAGAGAGGAGACAAGAGTTCATCCCCAACTTCCTTTCTCACATAAACAGATTTGTCCTTTAGCATAAACACTGACTTGTCCTTCAGTCTCTTCCTCTATTATCTCCATTCTCTGCTCCTTTATTCTGCCCTCCTCTTCTTTCAGTTTCCCCCCAAATCTTTGCCCTTCCAACCTTTTCTTCCTCCTCTTTTCCCCCCTTCTCTCCTCTTCTTCTTTGCATCTGTCCCTGCCTCCCTTCCTCCTCCAACCCCTGGAATAAATTAGTAATGACAGTGGTTTGGGTCCACAGTGGTGAAGGAGAATTGTAATTATAAAAATGTCACTCCTGGTTAGGTCAACGGAATGAGAGGAACCATTACTGTCTGTGACATCTGTACTTTGTTGGAGAGATGGAAGAGAGAACTAGTTCTGCTTCATTTTATTTACCATATCAGTCTTATATGTAACTGGAGAGCATGTTGTTATAGTGAATTTGTTTTTATGGATGTATTAGTCATCACATCACATCACGTCATGTCTGAGAGAAATACTTGGGCTTGAAATGTCACCTAATGATATTATGTGGCACAAATAACATTGACTGCTAGATCTCTCATGCCTCAGTTTATTCTCACCCAGCAACTTTGTTATGTATTGTGATATTCATAACATTTGTACATTTGTATTTTTTAAAGCACAATTTAGATGCAGAAGAAGATACACTAGAAGAGGTTGACAAATGATAGTACGCTATTTGATTGTCTACCAAAAATAAATAAAATAATCTGCATGTTCATGTTTTAAGAAATTCTACAACCCAGATATTCACACAATCTTGTGTGAAGATAGGACTTGCAAAGGTGTCAGGTGCAGTGCATTAGAACACTGCCCTTGAACCAGAAACACAAGGATCTAGCCCCTGCATCCAGATGCATCCACTGTGCTGGGCTGTCTTTGAGAATGATTCTGAATACGGCTCCAGAGCTACTGTTGTTCTACAGATGATCCACTTTGACCAAGAAAAAAAGCAAATTCTTTATTGATCAATGATATCAAGAAGTTAAGTTTATCACGCTCACCTACAGCATACTTAATATACCATACCACATTTTATAGTGATAGTAAACATGCTCCCTTATCATAATTCCCACAATAATGTTATGATATGACAAACGTATGCGGCTTTAGAGCAGTGAGTAATAAAGTATATCTATATCTTTGCTGGTTAGAGTCACAAGTAAAGGTAGAGCTGTCACACTGATGTAACAATCTGACCTGAGCAGGGCCAGGGTGCCGAGACTCCCATCAGACTGATAAAGATGTTCATAAAACGATTTATATTGGCTGTCACAGGGTGCATTGATTCATATCAAGCACATATAGATGCAACATCCATGCACATGCACAACTACACACAAAGATACAGATGGAGAGACAGCCAAGCTCCTGCCCCCATTCATCTTCCCTATTTATGCTAGCAAACCGACTGTGATCTGAGTGATCTCAACAGCTGATTCTGGTTCAGATTTGAGGTATTGGATGACAAGAGGAAATCACATAGAACCCAGATATGATCAGATTCAGGGACGTCCTCTAATGCCTTGCACCGAAACACAACTGGATCACGTTTTGACACACAACACAGGCAGCCTGCTTATCCCATCATTACTGCAGCTCACATTCCCTTTGAAAGACAACATAACCCAATTACCAGCATCCTGTTTTTGTTTGTTTGTTTGTGTATGTGTGTGTGTGTGTGTGTGTGTGTGTGTGTGTGTGTGTGTGTGTGTGTGTGTGTGTGTGTGTGTGTGTGTGTGTGTGTGTGTGTGTGTGTGTGTGTGTCTCTCTCTTTGTATTTTGATATTTCAGATAGGTATTACTGCAGTGGGATGGATCCTCCTGAAGGTTGCTCATCTATATCCCTCCATACAACATATCTTGGTTTAAAAAAAAGAAGACATTTAGACTGTCTGATACAGTCTGATGTCACATTTAATAAAAACCTGTCATTAATCTCAAGGTTTATATTTGCAGAGGAATATAAATATGGATTCTAGGAATCAGCATATTGTGTAGATGAAACCTGATTTGATGGAGTCTTAGCCAATATCATTTGTTGCTCTTTTGCAGTAGCATTTGCTGTCACACAATCCAATAGTGATCTAACATGTAAACCCCAGTATTGCCATGGCTACTATCAGTGTGCTGATGTGGGCCAAAGTCACCATACAGTACGTAATGGAAATTGACAGTGTAGGATTATAAATCATGTTGTTGATCATCATGAATCGCATTTTTGTCAAAACTTGAACTCACAACAGTATTAAGCATTACTTTGCACATAGGATACACTAAAATTACAGAAAGGTTGAATAAAGACAATACAGTCTGAGTTTTATACCAAAAGAGCGTTATGACAAGAGTATGTTGTAACATCATACTTTAAAAATGTATCTAAAATTGAGAAATTTTAAGGAAAAGTGTAAAAAGACAGAGGGAAAAGATGAGGTACAGAGACACAGATGGGGTGGTGGGGCTGCAGGGACCATTGAAATAATAAAGTCCATCAGTGTCCCCTTCACTGTTGAGTTATAAAACAAAATGCAACAATAAGCTAGTTGATTAGATTAAATGCAGTGCACTGGAGAAGCTTTTATTACAGATATTGGATGAAGAGGTGTTATGGTGCAAAACCCATTAATTAACAGAATCCATTAGTGTAAACATGAACAGTAGAATGAATACAAATAGGACAGACCAATTACAATGTACTGACTTGATGCAGCACATGTAGGTTTGATGTCTGTGTCTGTCAAGTGCTCAGAGATTAATGTATGTAGATTAATATGCGTGTGCACCCACTGTCATGTGCGTTTCAGAGGCTTACAAAAATCATAAACACGACATTGCTGAGTGTTATCAGGCCTCTTTCAAGGTTGCCATGCGCTACTTGAATTAACACACACTGCCAGAGGGAGGCTCCACTGATACAAGAGCAACAAACCCAAATTCTCTATCAATGTTCCTACAACGTTGCTGCAGGCCGGTAGTATTTATGTTGTTTCCACTGAGATGCATCAGCAATGAATCAAACTGAAAGAAAATCCAGGCACTCTTACACTTCATGTGGATGCATGGTGATGGGGGAATTTATTTACACAAATACAAATGTATTTACACAGTTCATGAAGAGAGACTGCCAGTGTGTCCTTTCAACATGCCAAGGACACATTTAAAAATACTTCAGGTCAAGTTGTTATTGTGAGACACACATGGCTACAGTGTGTATACTGTATGCAACTTTTTTTTGTTTGAAACTTCAACTTGTTTAGGCCAAAATGGTTGATTTAGAAAAATATTTTTTTCCCTGTATGTGTGTGTGTGTGAGAGAGAGAGAGTGTGTGTGTTTGTGTCTGTGTAGAGAGCGAGAGAGAGAGAGAATGCCCACTGATGTCTGAAACATGTCCTTGAGCAAAGGAGCGTGCAAAGAACAGAAGATAAGGGCCGTCTGTGCACACACACCTAGAGAATTAATCTTTGACACAATAATTCATAGACATACAGCCAAGCTATCTCTCTCTCACACACACACATGCATCCATGCACAATCATCTAGATATCGTCCTTTAAATCTTCACTGTGCAACAAAGTAGTCACACAGAGCCAAAGAGGGCACCAGCAATGCCGTGATCACAAACACTGTCCTGCTGTGTCCCTATCACATACACACACCAGTACACAACCACATTCATGGTGATCTGACTCAAGTAAACACACCTTTGGGTGAACACTGAAATAAAGAAACACTCTCAGTACAAAAAATATCCATATGCAAGCAGATACACATGTACATTTACATACACATCTATATATACACTATATTGCCCCAAAGACTTATTTTGATCCATTCCAGCTCTCATTCCATTAACCCTCTCAAATTGTTTGTATAGATTCATAGCATTTAAAACTGACGCTTTATTGTGTATAAAGAAAAACAAATCCCTCTTCCATTATTCTCCCTTATCTCCCTTTACAGTTTGCCTCTGACCCAATGCTGCCTCTATCTTCTTTCTCCCACTCTCCCCATCAAAACCTCTTCTCCCTGATGGCATTGCTCTGTTGTGCTCCCCGACATGTAAGCGGAAGAAGAGAAGAGAAGAGCAGTAAAACACAAAGGGAGCGAGAAAAAATAAAATAGAAAACAATGATAGAGAGAGAGCTCCTTCCCCACTACAGAGTTTAGAGAAACAGTGGAAAAGAAGAAAAGGGAGAAAGGAAAAGGAAGAAGAATAGTAGAGGGCAGAACATGGGCTGCCGAAACTAATGAACAAACAACACTTGTGATACAACTAACCTACAACAAAAACCTACTGTACTTAAATACCAGTGAACCAAATAACGAGCCTACTGGAAAGCTCTGTCAAAAACATTTGTTCATGTAAGGCATGTCGTTAAACCATGCCGAGTTGGATTAGGGAAGCGAAACAGGCAGCGAGGAAGATGAAAACAAATGACAACCTTGATGAAAAGTTAAAGTAAGCAACAAAGGTAAGAGAAGAAATGTAATTAAAATGAAACCAGAACAGGTTCAAAGACAATTCAATGAGGAATATTAACTGAAGAGAAGCAGATATGCAGATTGAATGTGGCAAAGCTAACTGCAATGCAACATACGATTCTCTGAACCAGCTCATAAATAGAGAAAAGAAGGAACAAAGGAAGGAGAGAGCAAATAGAAAGAGGAGAAGAGAATAGAGAAGAGCATGTTTCCTCTAGTGCTGAGTCCCCATGTGTCTAACAGTCCAATGGATGATTTATGGCGAGCGTTGTCTAGCACTGTAATTGGCCGCCATGTTGGTTCCCAGTGTGGGAATGAGAGCATGAGCGAAGCGGAGATATCTCAGGACATGTGTGAACTATGTCCAAATAGCAGCAATCTACAAAGAGAAGTAGAAGGTAAGGGTTGGAGAAGCTGACAGGGACAAGAGAGGGATGACGGAAGCACAGTGAAAGACAGAGGCCACACTAACAAAGGCAGAGTGTGGCAGAAAACCTTTTTGCATTCTTCTCTCTCAGGGTGAATATAAAATAAAAACTACACATTTACATACAATAGGTATAGCTCTATTTCACACACATATACACATCTTGATGTTAATTGTCCTTTTCCCCCACTAAGCTTGGTAGGGCCAGGGGCTTCTAAATGAGCATTAAAAATGAAGTGTTAGGGAAAATATTGCATGTTTAGCCCAGTAATTAGTTTCATACTTGAAGTCTGCTGCTTCTGGTTAATTCAAACTAATGTTTGGCAAGAGAGCAAACATTAGCTGATGACCTAGCGCTGCGTAAATAGGTAAATAACATCTAATCAACATGTCTGTGTCCAAAGACATAGTTGCAACCGTGTCTCAATTTAAAAGGTGTATTGCTACATGTGTGCTCGGCAATGAGATCACTGCTGCCAAGTCCAAATGAGGTCATACTACTGTTTAAGATGAAGTGCATCATGGGATAGGATCCACCCCCAAGGGACTGCGATTTCGGGGAAGAGGACAAGGTTTAAACAACACTAACATTTTTGATTTAGTCCTGTCTTAGCTTTTGAAAACTAAAAACCATAAACTAAACTAAAAATGATTCTGTAAGTATGTTTTTTTAAAACAGATATTTATGTAAAAACATAAGCCCTATCAAGACTTTTTGGTTTCATTCAGGTAAGTAAGTTATGGCTATATAGCACCAAAGAAACACTACTTTGTCATTAAGTCTCAGCAAACAGGAAGGGACCAGAAAGCATTAACATTTTTTTTTATTAAGTTAAGTTTTAATTAGAATGAATGGGCCACAATGCTTAAATACTTCATCCAGTGTTGAATACAGTACACATTCTAAAGATATACATAATAGCAACATCAATGTAGCTAGAGTTAGAATGAAAGCAATCATTTTCTCAAAGTAGGTATCCCATTTGATCCAATTTTGTAGTATGGCTCTTCATATACAGACACATGATTGAGGATATTCAATCATCTACTTGTCCAAGTGGGCATCCATGTGTGAAGTCAGAGCCTGTTGCTCTGATGTGTAAATAACACTGTAAAAAAGTTTGGTGTTTAACTGATATGGTCTTTTGCAAAAGACATCAAAGGGTCCTCTGTCTTTAATCTTCCCATCCTGGAACTGGTTTAGTGCATACACACATGTACATGCACACACACCATCATCCACCCACCTATGCACATAATCACATAGAAAAAAGAGAAGGGAGAGAAAAACAACTGCACTGTCATCCACAGAGTCAAGCCAGATAAACTTGTTTCTTTCCTGTTCTTCCTCTGATGCATCTCCAGCACTGCCTCCTTACTTGTTCCCTCCCTCCTCTTTTGTCTCCACTTTTCCCACCAGTGCTGGCACTCAGTAGAGAGAAGATGTTCTCACTATTTTCTCTGTGTGAGTGGACCAGGCTAATAACTTCTCTCTTTAATGAGCATGTTGTGTTCCTCGGCTCTGCTCATTCCCCAAACACACCCTCTCCAACACTGGCAGCTTTCTGGGAAGGGGATGGTTTGTGCGTCTGTGTGAACATGTGTGTGGGGAGAAAAGGAAAAAGAAGAAGAGAGGGAGATATCGTCGCTATATAGCAATAACTCCTCTCTTAAATGAGTGAATGTTATGTTCCCCTGCATTCTCTGTCTCTCTAACACAGCCTCAAAATCGGATAGTTTTCTGATGGATGGACAGAAGGATTACGAGGAGTAGAAAAGAGAATAGGGAGAGAAGTGACGGCAGTTAGTGATACGAATTAAGTGAGGAATGAAGGAAGAAAAAGAGAAAATTAAGGAAAAGCAAAGTAAAGAGAATAAAAGAAAAGAAATATGGAAGATAGACAGAACTAAACCAAACACCTTCAAATAAGCAGTAAACTAAAGCTGTGAAAGCAACCAACTCAGATATAGACACATACTTGATGTATACATGCAAAACACACACACACACACACACACACACACACACACACACACACACACACACACACACACACACACACACCCCCCCCCCCCCCCCCCCCCTGGGGCTACACCGACAATCCACAAAACCCTTCTCACCAAACTGTAATCCCCTCAACCTTCCTTTCTCTAGCCTACAGTGATTTCCAAACCCTCCACTGATGTTGCATCATGGCTACTATCGGTTTGATGACATCACAGACTTTTCTTGAGGTATAGATCAGTATTGTACACCAGACGCCGCATTCACCACCAAAGCTCCTCATAGCCCGAAGCTGGTGAGAAAAGGCTGATATGCATAATGGCCAAGCTATTAGCAGGTAAAACAAATCAGCCTGTCACCATTTAGTAACCCTTGCTATTTCATAGGCAATCAAAATACGATATGTAATCTCCCACCAGGAGAATAAAAGCATCATTTTACCACAAGGTCAAAATATCAACCAATTATAGTTAATACATTTTTATGTGGCAAAGGATATTACTTTAGTGTGCAGGTAGAATGTTACTAAGAAAAAAATTATATGGAAATAAACATTGTTATAGCCTATTATATGAACTGAAACAACAGCTGTGGGGCCAGCAGACACACACACAGACACACGCAGACACGCAGACACACAGACACACAGACACACACACACACACACACACACACACACACACACACACACACACACACACACACACACACACACACACACACACACACACACACACACACAGCTCAGGTCCAAACTTCTGTCTAAGCAGCAATGAAACCTGCTTAAAACTTTCTGCCGGAAGCAGGTGTGGATGAATATTCATGACTAGAGCATGTATCAGGTTGCCTTTACCAACCACTATTGTGTGTGTGTGTGTGTGTGTGTGTGTGTGTGTGTGTGTGTGTGTGTGTGTGTGTGTGTGTGTGTGTGTGTGTGGTGGAGAAGTGGCAATTGCTCAGAGAGAAACAACTAAAGAAAGACAGGGTTAAAACAAAAAGCAGACCAATTGCAGTTCTGAATATTCATAAGGCGTGGAGTGACTCACAGTAAATCAGCAGGAAAGCACAGGAGGTGGGGGGTTTGTTCCACTAATTCCTGTTCAATCAAGTCTGATATAAGCTTGGAACAATATTGCACAACATGTTCAGTAGTTGTTTTTTTAGGACTTTTTCTACAGTAAGTGCTTCAAAGCAGGGACTTTAGAAAGGGGTATTTTAAAGCACATAATAGAGCTCTGTAGCAGCCGCTATGCATTTTAATCATCATAACTTTAATCAGGGTAACTAGAAAAGTTCAGTAGGCTGGAACAGTGAGGAAAAATAAGCTCAATATGCAAAAATGGCTAACAACGTTCGCACTAGACCTTTTAAGGAATACGCAGAAATAGAGGAAAATGAAGAGTCAGCCACTGGCCATAAAAAGAAAATGTATTACCATTTGGGTCTTGTTTTTGTGGTTTTGGCCAGTATTTCTATTGGTTGTCACCAAAGCAACTGCTGTGATTTGCGAAAATGGCGACATTGGTAGAACAAAGGAAAAAAACGATCAGACAGGCTAGTAAAAAAGCCAACTGTTTTGTCAGATTATCTAAACCACTTTGCTTGGAGGTGAAACCAAAAGTGAACACACCCAAAATTAGGGTTGGGTATCAATTGGGTTTCTTCCGATACCGGTGCTAAAGCGGTACTTTTAAGACGGTGCCGGTGCCTAAACAGGGCCTGAATCGATACTTTTTAAGAAAGTAAAAAAAAAAGAAGAAAAAAAAGAAGGGTACTAAACAACAGTCGGCAACATTTAAAAACAACTTGTTTATTACTAAGGCCATATGGTAAAAAATAAATGATTTAATAGTAATGTAATAACTATAACTTATAATAAACAATAACTTATTTCACCAGTAAATTGCTGTTGAACGACAAAACCAACCACCAGATGGGAAAAGGGTATTTTACAATAACTTTGAATGTACCGCGAGGCTGTAGGTTACCAGTTTCAGTGAATGCACCGTTTTTCCGACGTCGGCAGCTGCTGTGCTGCAGAGCAGACTGTTGCGTCACACTTTACACTGTTTAACGTTAGCTGTCAGTATTTTAAACGTGTTCAATCCAGCTGCTAGCTAAAGGCAGGCTAACATTACCTGCTGTCGAGTGTAGTGTAAAGTCAGGCACCGAAATAAGGCACCAAAATTTCCGTTCTTATTCTGTCTCGTTACTACCGTTTACGTCGGAAGCGTTTTGGTACCCAACCATACCCAAAATGTCATTATAATCCCTCATTGCACAGCTGTGTGGTCAATGACGGTATATAGTTAATCAAAGGTGAAGCGGGAAGCTGGTCTATAAACTGTGATTTATGTTTGCAACGGACATTTTGGGTGATGAATTTAATGTTTTCCCTTGTTTTCTCTTCCAAATACATTTGGCTAGGCTAGAACTTTGTTTAAAAGCTGTATGATTGCCTGTCCCCTCCTGTTCCTTGCCCTGTTGGGCTTTATTATTATTTTTTAATCGACGCTGCCACCTGCCGAGATCCATTTACAGCTGTGACATTAGCCTACTGACTGAAATGATGACCAACAAAGAAATAATAATGACCATCCTTTCAAGGACAACAAGGAACATAGTAAAAGATAGGCCTACATAAAAACAAAACATAAGCAAGCATGTATCATAGATATTACAGTTCACTGTGCTTTCACTTTGTTAGTCTCTCTCTCTCACACACACACACACACACACACACACACACACACACACACACACACACACACACACACACACACACACACACACACACACACACACACACACACACACACACACACACACACACACACACACACACACACCTGCTTCAAAGCCTTCTTCTACTGAATAGGGAGCTTTATCAAAAACCTGGCCTCCAAAAATGTGAGGGGACACGTTTCCAAAGGGTTACACAAATACACACTTGCATACATACTGTACACACAGGCATGCACACTATCATACTAAAACGCTGTCACACAACAATAAAAAGACCAAAAGTACATTTTCTCTGATCATAGTGTATTTCCATTATTTCCATGGATTGCATGCCAAAACTATGCTGGTATTCACCATACATAATTTAAGCAACATTTAGATGAGCTTTGTCCACTCAGTGATCTAGTGGGGCCAATGGCAGTCATACATATTTTAAAAGCAGGATGGGGCAATAGACTGAGAGATGTAGAAGTAAATTGAGTACTGGAAAGGTTCAAATATCCATTAGGTGCAAAGAGGTGAAGATTAGGGAAAAGTGTAAGACTGAAGAAAAGACGAGGATGGAGTTGAAAGAGGAAGGAGAAGTGGAGAAAACCAAGCACACAAAGAGAGAAAGAGAGGTGAAGAGAAAATGTGAACTGTGAGGAAAAACAGAAACAAAAATCTTATTATTTCACCCACAGAGAGAAAACAATAAATTATGTATGTATACTCTGTTTCCCCCGCCAATCAGTTAGGATTGTGCACTTATTCAAGTGAGTGGGGAGAGAGCGAAAAGAGAATGCGGAGAGAGCGATTGGAGATTAGAGATTGGGAGAATATCTCAAAAATGAGAGGGAAAGGACTCGACATGATTGGCATTTTAATGGGATACCGAGATAGCTGTGAGACCAGCAGCTCACTATGGTTTCAATAATAATAATGACAGTAATAATAATGGCTTCGCAGTTGGACCCACATGGCCGGGCAGAGCACTGTAGTGGAATCTGCTAAAGCTATTTATTTCCATCTTTACTTCAATTCATTACCATCCTCTCTTCAGCTCAAACAGTTGCCAGTGGTTTTGGAGTCCCATATTGCAGGAGAAAGTAAAAAAGCCATATTTTTCTCCTTTTATCTCATCATGTGTATGTGTCCCCTTAAATTACAATGCCTGCAGGCCGCCTTTTTAACTCATTTAGTTTAACTAGCCGTTTAACTACAACTAAAAAGAAAATATCCAGGAGATTATTGTGCTTTTTAAAGTGAGGATTGACAGCACAAATGATCCAATGGCAACTCATTTGCATCGGTTGAACATTTTAATTGAGACATTTGAGGCAGTTACTACCTCTAAAATTAATGCAAAGTCACATTTAGACACTTTCAATAACTACACTTCTATAACTTTTGTAACTTTTTGTAATCATTCTAAGCAGTAAGAAGTGACTCATGTTACAGATGCCAATGACCTATAAATCAATAACCCTATGACAGCTGACTATGCAGTTACCTCAAGGTCTCTGTGTGTACAGTATGTGCGTTGGTGTATGACCTTCACAAGTCTTGTCAGTTAGGATAGTATGACAGTAGAGAGAGAGAGATAAACAATGAGTCAGCAAACACCCTCAATGAATTTCAATCAGGCCAGATGGGCTGCTACTGTGTCATGACAAATATCCAGACCTGCATTCCCCATGATACAGCCACAACAGCTAGTGCAGACAACTGGGAAAACTGAGGTTCCAAATCAGGACAAACCTCTAAACAACATGACTGCACGTCATGTTGCACAGACAAAAAGGTGATAATCTTACCTATAATTGGCAGATGTTTTATGCTAGAACTACAAAAATACAAAATACACAGGGTTTGATGCGACTATATTTTGCCACTAGACACATATCAAATACATTTGATCAGATTTGACAAATAGTTGGTAGCGTACCATGTGATTAATGTTTATCCTGTCATGGTTATTGATTCCTATTTCTAATTGTTATGAAATCTGCACAGCACTCTCAGAATACCACCTTCAGAGTTTCAGTCATTCAAGTACCATTTAGGGATAACTTTGAGCAACCGAGGATAACGCTCAAATCAGAGATGTTTTTGTCCCTATTTTCATCTCCACCGCTAATCACCCATCATCCTTTTTCAACCTTTCCTCAAGCTGCCCAGCCTGCTGTTCCAGTGCATCCCCTCCAGGTAAGGAGTGATCACACCATCCAATGACGCCATGCTGGGACATGTGACACTTCTGCTGCTACACATCTCATCTGCCTAAATTAGCATGCATTACACTATCACATGAGCAAATTGTGCGGGAAGGATGACAGTCGACAGTAGGTGGGGGACAGACAGACAAAGATGCAGAGAGGCTGCAAGTGGGGGGATACAGGTGTTGCGAGGTTGGATTGGAAGGGCTTTTGAGGATGGCGCAGCAGGGGTGAGAGCAGTTGCAGAAGGTTAGTCAGGCATACAAAGCAGGAAAAAGGGAAGCATGGAGGATTTTAGAAAAATATACAATGAAGAGGTAATGGGAATACAGAAAAGGTGTATATTCAGGCCGAGCAGTATACTGAAATATAAGCAACAACAACAAAAAAGTCCTGCTCAGTTGCTTTTTCTCACCATCACAGCCCTCTGACATCACCTGACAGATTAAGTGCTTTTTTATCTTGTGGCAGGGTTTTTCACCCAGAGACAGCAGTTCAAAATCTAGCTAAAAAGTCCTGTTAAGAGCTTAACAGCTTCCTTTGTAATAGGGAGGGGGGGAGCGCTAGCTAAAAGGTCAATAGGCTTCCACTTAAGATCTCGATGATAACAGCGACAACGATGGCACACGTTGGCATGATAATTTCTATGGTGATGTATATTGCTTCTGAATGTGTTTTCCTCAAAACCTACACTGTTGAAGTTAAAACCACATTTTCATGCACTTGCACACAGTGATAGAATAGAGAGTTATTTATTATCCATTATGGTGGATAAAAGCAACGGTGAGACTTGACATTTTCAATACATTACTTCAAATAAACACACTCACACAAAGGAAATGTGCCAATAAAATTCAGCAGCACATCACTATCAGTAACAACATATGCATACTAACAGTTTTTGTAGTTTAGACATGTCTGTTGTCAATGGAATGTCAAAATGAATTCTGGGGAAAGCTGTAAAACTGGGGAAACGTTGCAAATCTTTGGTATGATAGTTTCATATCCCTGGTTTCTGCCATGTAGGGCAAGGCAACGAGTACCAAATGTTTCACAATTCACAGCAAAGAATATGGAAGATGTTTTTTTTCTGTGATTGGCAACTCTTCTTCCACTATGTAAATTGTCATGCAGCCAAACTGACACATCTGTTAGAGTGAGCAGGTTATAAATAACAGTAGGGATTCTTTGCGACTTTCTGTCTATTGGGGCAATGATACATGAATGATAATTTGAGGCAGTTTATAGGGTAAAACTGTCTTTAACAAAATCTCATGTTGAGATTCACGTTTAGAACAAAAACATAAGCAAGTGCTGCGTTTGTAACATAGTATTGTATCCAGGGCTTGACATTAACTTTTTTGCTCACTAGCCACTGTGGCTACAATTAACTTGAATAACCAGTTTTACAACCTTTTTTAAATGTAAATGAGCACTGTAAACACACAAATCAAGACTACATAACATGTATAACACTGCAGTCATCAAATATTCAGCTCTGATTATGTGTGTAAAGCTCCTTTTTGTATGGAAACATACAACAGAATAAGACACAGACAAAAAAAAGTAGTTCTTATTGCATAGGCTAAGTGGTGCAGGGGTGTAGAAGATTAGTTGAAAGTGGTTTGGAGCGTATGCTCGCGTGTTACTTAGGCAGCCACTCTTAAAACAACCATTTGCATGTGGACACACACACACACACACACACACACACACATACATACACACACACACACACACACACACACACACACACACACACACACACACACACACACACACACACACACACACACACACACACACAGCCACCTAAAGTCATTACAGGGCCCTCTGTGGACCTAATGTGTGGTAGTAAACACTGCTGACAATGCACAGCAATATCTGCCTCAAGCCATACTATTATCCAGGTGAGTGTGCCGCTAAAGGAAGTATAGAGTGACATAGCGTTAACATTGGGGAGCAATCCCACTAGATCAATACAATCTAACATCATCCCTGAGCATACTTTCACATACTTTCTTCATATTGAAAGCTGAGAAGACTGTTTAGCAACATTTACCCACATCCAGGCCAGTTTGCACAGACCTCTTATTTAGCTAATAGAACAGAAAGTTGTCTGTCTGCTCATAGCTCAAGTACCACTGCTTCATATGAGGCAAAATGTTAATAGACATAACAAGAGACAGAAGCTCCAAACACATACAGTACCAGATGCTAAGCTAGCAGTGTGGTGCCTGCTCTGCCAGCTCCAAATTGATTAAGAGAGCCTCTGGCCAGGGGCAACAGCCCAAACAGGATGGGCATGCAGGTCACACAGCACACACAGCACACGCACACACACACACACACACACACATGCAAGATCACATGGCCTCAGAGCGTGCTCAGTCAGCACTCACAGGCAAGGCTGACAAAAAGATGAAGTGGGTGCAACAGGAACCAGGTCAACCAGTTTGACCTGGCCCACCATAAGGTCACAAATTTGAACCCCCAAACAGGCTGGAAATGTTTGGTCAAAGAAAGTAAGTGTGTTTTGATCCAGTTGTGTAGCTAACGTTACAGGAAGCACAACAATAACAAAATTACATAAAACTGTGAAAAGTCCCTGCATTGACCTAATAGGATTAAAACTAAACCAACTAGGTTTAGTGCTGATTTGCACTGCTGCTAAACATCATGATAAGGCTAGGGATCCATTTAAAATATGACATTCATAATTAAATATAAAATGGTTTAGTATGATCAAATGTACCCTGAACATCTTGAAACCTGTTTAAAATGTGTGCTATCAATCATTCTGTAGGAGTAAATAACATTTTATTAGTAGAATCATCGACCATAATTACTTCCCTTTTCTACAAAATAAAATATTTGACAGTCCTGATTCATTGTCCTCATATAAAGCTTTATTGCTTACAATAACTGCCTGTTCATACAGCGGCATAGTGTGGGTGTCTTAAATGTGTGTATGTTTACATACCTGATATTGGGAGAGGGCCATTTCAAAGGTGTACAGAAGTAGAGCCAACATGGGAATATGGAAGAAAGGGAGAAAAGGGAAAAAAACATATTAATAAAGTATTGATTGGGTATAAAAACAAGAACACATAATAATCCCTTTGAGCAAAACTTATTAAGACTGGCACAACAAAACAAATCAAAAATGAAATGCTCAATTTACACCACATAATAACCATATATGTCAAACTAATTTAACAACATTCCGCAGGGGGTTGTTTGTGTGAAGCAAAAAACACCCACAGGCTGAAATGATCAAATTTGTCAGGCAGTTTCCGCTCATACTGTACCCAAAATCAAATTTTCTTCCCCCCGTGCTAACTCTCAGCCCCTGTTAGCAGTGACAGCACCCACACCCTGTGCCATGTTGTGCCAGTGCGGCAGGCTGGCACAGGGCTGACTGGCACTCTGCAGTACTGTGAAAGTGCAGAGGCACAGTAGCCGCCTCAGGTTAGAAAGATGTGATTCATTAATCAACACTCCCCGCAGGGAATAACGTTGCCTGCTGGCACAGCCTCTCTTTCCATTCTCCTCCACTCCCTCCTGACTATCCACTGGACAAACAGCACAATAGTAAGCTGTATACATAAGGGCTATGCATGTACAAACACACTGGTATTCAACCCACTTGTAATTAAACACACTTACACACACACACACACACACACACACACACACACACACACACACACACACACACACACACACACACACACACACACACACAAATATATATTCATAAATATTCATACATTTCTTTTACTGAGCTCTGTCCCTCGAGGCTTATCTGTGATAGAATGGGCTTGGTTTGGGGACTAACGAGGCTAGGAGAATAATTAGTTGAAAGCAGGGTGGGAGTTTTTATCTGAAAGCTCCAGATTTCTCTTGCCGTCCTAGCCTCTTTGGTCAACCGTTTACATCACTTTTTGTTCATGTAGCAACAGTGGTTTTATTAATCACTGTCAGCTATAATAGGGCCTGAAGTGGCCAGTAATTGCTGTGTGCACTGTTATGTACAATGTTATATAGGTCCCAAGTGTTGTTCTGTAAAGGTGATAGGGCCTTAAGGGGTGTATGTTTTTTCTGTGATGTATTTTTTTGACCTTGTTAGACTAGAAGACCTGCAGATATCAGTTTCCTTTACTAAAACAGTCTATCATTTAACATGGTCTTTTGAAAAAACAGTAAACTGAGTGCCACGAAAGCAAAGACACTCTGTGCAGTGCTCCCTATCAATACACTGAGGATGAGTATCTGGCTTTAAAAAAATAAGCAAATGCCATTAAATGTCCTAAGGTTCCTAGGCTCTTGTTCAGTGCTGGTTTAAAATGATGAGTAACAATGCAGTATGCCCCATGGAGCCATCAGACAGACATTTTAAGAGAACAGCCTTACAGGGATTAGAGATAAAAGACCATAACTGTGCCACCAAAACACTGTTTGACACAGTGTGTCTCTCAAATCAACCTATAGCAAACAGTCTTAATGAATACTCTTTAGTAAGAAATGGAGCTGAAAACCGGCAATAGTTATCTCTGCAGGTTGGAGATAAGTCACTAAGGATACACCATGTCTGAGATTTTTTTGTTTTTTGAGATTCAAGGGAAAAAGCGGAACATGAGAGCAGATCACTGACAATGTTCACTCACTGTTTCTGAAAGAGTTGAAGACTGTAGCACACAGGAGCTGGCTGCAAGTGTGTTTGGCACAGTGTTTAAAAGGACAGAAAAGCTGAACAGAGGTGAAATGTAAACAACGGTCAGCTCCAGTCCAAACAGCTTTTTGTCTCTGACTGACAGGAAGTAGTAACTCTTCGCTGTTTAAAGCTGGGTCTGTGTGCTGAATGTAATTTGTGGGGATGCTGGCTCACATTCAGGTCCCATCAGCTGAAGACAAATGGGTCTTGTTTCTTAGGTACTTTGGTACTAGGACTACGATGTTTGGGTGAGTTATAACTTCCTCCCCAAACATCTAATGTTATACATCTAATAATAATAATAATAATTGTAATCCAGTGATAGTAATACCACAGTATTTTCACTCTAGGTAAAGGTCTCAAGGTTTGAAATTACATTAATTGTTGTTGTCTTTTGTAAATGTAATTAAAATAATTTGTATTTAGTCTAAATTAATAAACTGAACAATAATACCCAACAGTTTAAATACACATTCATATTTCTCTATTACGATCTAAAAAGTACAAACAATAATCATCACAAACACCAATCATCATAAAAGCCATCTGGTTTTGCCTGACTGCACAGGCTATTGCGGTGGAGAAACGGTGTTCACAAAAGCAGGAGTATTATCTACTGCCCAGCTGACCGTGACCAAACACAAGGGGCAGACTAATTCTGCTGAAACAGCACATCAATTGCCTGTCCTGTCAGGCACCAAAGGGTGTTTCTAGATGTCAAGTAATTAGTGAGACCCACCACCTACTTCAGATTAGACCTGCTTTAAAGGGAAAGGAAAATCCATATGGAAGTCCCAAAGGATGCAGGGCCATTGCCAGCCATCATGGCAGGGCACAGTGCAAAGGAGACTCAATCTCTCTCTACATGTCCTCCATCTATCATAACAGTAACACAGTAGGGTCAAGACCCTTTTAATGGGAGCAGGTCTGATCTACTGGAAGCCACTTATTTCATTATCGTATTTCAAATTCACATTTCAACAACATATGGCCACCCTGAGAATACTTCCCATTTCACAAATTAGCATTTTAACTCTGCAAACGAGATAAGAGTCGGACAAGGGGGAGATGAAGGGAGAAGGGGAGTGAAGAAACATAATAGTGCATGAAAACATTATGGAAATTTTGATTAAGGTTCAACAGATGGGCATCATTTAGATGAGCCACAGCTGACATTTCTATGCCAGGGAAATGGATAGTGAGACTGGTTCTCCTAAAATAAGGCTGAACTAAGTAAACAATTAGAGGAGAGGAGCATTGTAGTATGTGTGCGTTTGTGCATGAGTGTCAGCATGTCTGAATAAGTGCACGTCTGTGTGCACGTGCATACTTCAGGGAGCAACAAAAGGGGCTTAAGCTCTTATTGTTTTTGTCTCCACACTGCCTTCACACACTCGACTATGGCTCAAACTAATTACCTGTAGAATTCACATTATTTTACAGCAACTAATGGCTGCTCTTAATACGCCTGTAATTACCTGTCAATAGAATATAATAGACAGTAACAGCATCTGGCCTGAGCCTAAGGAGAAGGCTTTTTTATCGAGACTATCTTGCGGCATCCTCTTGCATCTGTTATAACTACACAGGAGACTACACTACACCATTTTATCTTTCCATTATATGTAGTACATAACTGTATTTTATAATGCACTCTTATTATAGCCTTCTGTTATTGCTTTCCCTTTACATATTGTCTAAATCTTTTAATCTCCTCTTTTTCACATTTTCTTACTTCTCACTGGCATTGTTGATCTCTTCCTCAGCCTCTCATCTCCCTCTCTCGTTGTTTAGCTGTCTCTCCCACCACTGACAGCTCCTACAGCTTTTCTTTGCAATGCAGCATGCACTATCCTTCCCTCGCCCATTGCTTACTCTTCCCTCTCTCACAATCTGTTAGCTGCACACTCTCGCCGCCTCACCCCATTATTTATTGATCGGGGAATGGGGGGCCAGAGGAGGGGCTGGGTATGGGTTCTAAGAGGAGGCTGAGCAGTATTTCCATAAAGGATATTTAGGGCCGTTGCCTCTCAGTCCCTCATTTACCATCCCTGGAAGACATACTGTGGGGTCATAGGGCATGATGAAAAGAAAACCCTGGCCCTCATGAAATATGGACAGCTTATGAGAGTGGCAATAAGGGGACAGGACTGAGATGGGGGGATTTAAGGGGCTTTACTGTAGATTTTAAGGGTGGGATTTGGTGGCTATGTTGTAAATTTAAAAGTAAGAAAGACATAAAGATCATATATTTATTCACAATTAAGTAGTGGAATAGGCTCCGTCCTCACCCTCTTACTCTCTTCCTGTGAGACTGGTTTAAGGCCACCCAAGCCCCCCTTTCTCCTTTGAATAAAGGACAAATGGTGCACCTGGTAGCCTGGCCGGGGAGCGCTAAAATTGAAGCGACATTGTGTGTCATTAAATTCCTCCACACCAATCAAGACTTTGCTGATTCAAAGGCACTGCCAGTAATAGGAATGGTGTGTGCATGTGTGCTCTGAGAGTCCTGTAAAAGGTCAGAGATGGCACTGCAGTCTCTTGTCAGCATTGATGGAACAGTGGGCCAAGAGAAAGAAAAGGTTGGTGATATCTTTTCATTTGGGTTTCCCTGGAAAATAGCTGGGGAAATGAGACTGTGTTTCACAGCTGTCTCCACAACACACCATGCAGGGAAAGAAGAGAGAAAAAGACGGCCAGTGGACAGAAGCAGAAGAGGACATGCAGAGGGATGCGGAGAGATGCAGAAAAGACTGTTGATGACCAATGGAATGCACCCAAGGTGTGAGTGCTGTTGGGTGTGGGACAATATGTGTGCGAGTATGTGTGTCTTGCCAGGGCCAAAGCACAACCTCAGCGACTGACACTGGCCACTGCAACACGACACAGAGACAGAGATGCTGAATGAGGGAATACAGAGGCTCTAGGTCATGAACAGAGGGAGACTAAGGTTGACTAATCAGTCAGCCAGAAGCACACAACAATCGCAGTGAGTAGAAAGAAGACAGACTACACACATGTGCTAGTGAGGTGATGAGCTGGAGCTGAAATGGGTTAACACAGAATTGTAAGTAAGAAAACAATACAGACATATTAGCTGGGTAGCTGGGCAGCATGGAAATCATTCAACTTGGGGAGAAACACAGGGAGAGACTACTGTAGTGAAAAAGACAGGGAGAGAGATGCAGCCGAGGCAGCAACACACTCACTCACTCTCCCCACTGGGTTCTCTTAGGTCTTCCTATCTAGTTACGGTATAAATGATCTATTGGCCATCATTTAGCAAAGCTGCATGTTAATCATTCATCACAGTAACCATTCTGTATGTAGGAGGCTGATAGCTGGCTAGCCAACCTATGTGAGACAAAGAGCAGAGGGATCCCTATGGGACTCACTAGAATGGATAGATCATCCCATGAACATTAATCATACTAGCCTAGTTCCTTATACACAGTGCAAAAATGAAGAGAGTTGAGGTGGGGTATGAACTTAATGTATGTGTGTTAGAATACAAAATGAAGATGAGGGCATACATAAACAGAAACATGTATTATGCCAATTACCATTTGAGTGCTGAATTATAAAATTCCTCCCACACACCAGTGACCCCAAAACAAACATGATGCCCAGGTTAACCACAAGCAGAAATACACAGACAGCAGATATAATTGTACAAACACTGACTGCTTTCAACAAAGTACACACCATACTTACATTACAATACATATATCAACGTGCTTCATAATGCACAAACCCATGCATGCGACTATAAACAACATCAACAGGTTTGTGCATTAGGATAATGAGGAAAGCAGGGTATTTAGTGCATCATTTATGTATTCATGGCAAATAATGAATTATAAAAACTGTAAGAGCAGGTTGAGAAGTTAAAAAAAGATGTTTTAATACTTTTGCCCAAAAAATTCAAGCAAGATAATTTTTTGGGTGGTTAAGTATTGCTTATGCACTTATAATTGTGCTACCTTCAGTTTAAGTCTCATAGTCAACATGGCGATAATGCAGAATTGTTGAAAAGCAAGAAGCTGCCACTATTGTAAATATCTGATTTGCAAAAAGCCGAGCAGCATCCCAATTGTGCAATTGTGTGTGTGCTGTAGTGCGTCGATGCTGACAGAGAGCAGACAGAGAACACAACAGCGTTAACTACAAGCAGGGGGCCTGTCACCTGAATACAAGGGATAGAGGCGAGGGGAAAAGAGAGAAATAAGAATATAGCAGAAGAGAGATTAAGAGAAAAAATGGAAAAGTGCAAACAGGAGATTGCAACACACATGATCTACAGGCAAGCAAAGGTGAACAGGGGAGGGAGAGAAAAATACAGATATGGAGAAATACTGGTAGGGAGGAAAGGATAAAGACAACAGCAGGCCATCTGGTGTGTGCATGAGCGTGTGTTTGAGTGTGTGTGTGTGTGTGTGTGTGTGTGTGTGTGTGTGTGTGTGTGTGTGTGTGTGTGTGTGTGTGTGTGTGCGTGTGTGTGTGTGTGTGTGTGTGTGTGTATGTGCATGTCGAGTGCATGTCAGGCTCTTAGTTTGTTAGATCTATGTATATGAGTATTTATGGTCTCCCACTCACATAGCCTCTGCAAGAATAGAGAGGTAGCTATTAGCATACAGCAGGCGGTGGACATGGCTGCTTCAGCAATCCTGTATATAGAAGGAGGGACTTGGTGTATTTGGACAAATACACACCCCTGATGTTCCCTTGGGAAGCCACCTAAAATGGTTGACCTGTGTGTGTGTGTGTGTGTGTGTGTGTGTGTGTTTTAGACATTTATCTTCCCAGTGTCTAGGTAATAAACAGTAACAGCTGCAGTCAGTCCTAATTAAATACCTGTGCATCTGCTCCAGGATCTGTCTTGCTTCTTGTATGTCTGTTGTGTTTTGTGAGTGGGTGGCTGTGTATTTCTGTGTGTGTGTATGCATGCATGAGTGTGCAAACTTGTATTTCCTTATAAATAGTCTTACCAAATATTCCTTTATAATTTCAGCCCTTGAATTGCTATAGCAATGTGTAATTAGTTTAACCATTACCCAATTGCATACTTTTAATGCAGCATCATGAATGATATGGCCAGGGCGACCTCTAGCTCATCCAGTAAGAGCGTGCGCCCCATGTGGGCTGAGGCCTTTGCAGCGGCCCGGGTTCAAATCCGACCTGCGGCCCTTTGCTGCACCTTTCCTGTCCCATCCACTGTCACTCTGAAATAAAGGGGAAAAAGCCCCCCAAAAAAATCTTTAAAAAAAAAAAAAGATATGGCCACAATGGGTATGACCTTGACTTTCAACCAAATTGGAGACATTACTGTCATCATTACTATATATGACAGTGGGTGAAAGGCAAAGAAATAAGGGTGGCTATAAAGATAGAAAAGAGGAAGAAGAGAAGAAGCCAGAAGGTCAAAACATTAATCACTTTTGGAACTAGATAAAGGGATGTTTGATGAAAGAAAAGCGGATGCTTCCGTTGTGATGATGATGATGAAGATGATGAAAGACCAAGCAGACAGAGACAGAGCTCTTTGTGTGTCATCAATAGAGGTCAACGTCCAGTTCTAAGCATATCAGTCTGTCCTCAAGTCTCCATTCAACTCATCACTTTCCCTTAGGCTACATTTCTAAATTGAGGTTGGATGTCAAAAGTGTGTGTGTGTGTGTGTGTGTGTGTGTGTGTGTGTGTGTGTGTGTGTGTGTGTGTGTGTGTGTGTGTGTGTGTGTGTTCGTTTACACGCGCATGAGGACAGGCATCAAAAATGTAAGCTTGGGTCATTACATCCTACGCAAACAGGCACAAAAACCACATGAGAAGAGGCAGACACACACACAGACATCCAGCTCATCATGCCTGGGAGGCGGACGGACAGCGGGTACTTGACCCTGTTAAATATTTACTGGCACTGCTGTCATCAAGTGTCTCACACACTTAACTGCTGTCCATAATATCCTACTGTCCGTCTATCGTCCATCATCTCACAAGCAACCAAGCTTTAACTCTTTTTATGATTTGATACTATAAATAAAATTGAATTGAATTGAATACGACAAATGTATTCCCATTCTTTGTCCACTCTGTCTACCCTTAATGTTTCCTGTATTTTTTAAACATTATAGGCACCCTGACCCTTGTCAACAAGCCTGTTTAATAGAAGCCTGTCTAAAGACAGACCTAATGAAGACCTCTGAATAGCTGATATCCATACACTTTCGTATGTCCATGGTATACATAGGACGAGTGGAAACACTCAATTACACAGCTGACACACTCCATTGTGTGGATAATGGTAGAGGCAAGTCATGCATGCATAAAGGCGTGTGTGTGTGTGTGTGTGTGTGTGTGTGTGTGTGTGTGTGTGTGTGTGTGTGTGTGTGTGTGTGTGTGTGTGTGTGTGTGTGTGGACACAAGTGCAAGCGAGACTTCGCCCCAGGGGTGACACTCGGGGCAATCGTTCTTGCCTCTGCATTGTGTTTAACCCCTGACCTTTCAGAGCGATACAGTGTCAGAGTTCAGAAATGTCTAGAACACTTACTGATCGAAGAAAGGAGTCGGCTTCAGGACATCATTGATTAAGGTTTATAAATGAAAGAGGAAAGACTGAAAGGATGTTTTTGGATACTATGGGAAGGGACTCTCTTGTTGGTAATTCAGGTCAACACTGTCTGGAAGGGAAGCATACCTGTGAGAGTTTGATTCTATATACAACCCCAAATCAGAAAAGGTTGGGACAGTATGAAAAGCACAAATTAAAAAAGAAAGTAGTGATTTCTAAATGTACTTTGACTTGTATTTCATTGCAGACAATGTGAACACAAAATATTTCATGTTTTGTCTGGTCAACTTAATTTCATTTGTAAATATACATCCTTTCCTGTCATTCAGACCTGCAACACATTCCAAAAAAGGTTGGGACAGTAGCAATTTAGGGCTAGTAATCAGGTAAATTGGTTAAATAATGATGTGATTTGAAACAGGTGATGTCAACAGGTGATCGTAATTATGATTTGGTACAAAAGCAGCATCCAAGAAAAGTCTAGTCCTTTAGGAGCAAAGATGGGCCGAGGATCGCCAGTTTGCCAACAAATACGTGAGAAAATTATTGAAATGTTTAAAAACAATGTTCCTCAAAGAAAGATAGGAAGACATTTACTTATTTTACCTTCAACAGTGCATAACATAATTAAAAGATTCAAGGAATGAGGAGGAATTTTTAGTGCGTAAAGGACAAGAGCGCAAGCCTAAGCTGAACAACCGTGATCTCCGATCCCTCAGGCGGCACTGCATCAAGAATCGTCATTCATCTATAAGCGATATCACCACATGGGCTCAGGACTACTTTGGCAAACCTTTGTCAAGTACCACAATACGTAGTTACAGCCACAAATGCCAGTTAAAACTGTACTGTGCCAAAAGGAAGCCCTATGTTAACAGTGTCCAGAAGCGCCGTCGACTTCTCTGGGCTCGGAGGCATCTGGGATGGACCATCACACAGTGGAAACGTGTACTGTGGTCAGATTAATCAGTATTTCAGGTATTTTTTGGGAGAAATGGACGCTGTGTGCTCCAGACCAAAGAAGAAAAGGATCATCCAGACTGTTACCAGCAACAAATCCAAAAGCCAGGGTCTGTCATGGTATGGGGTTGTGTCAGTGCCCTTGGCAAAGGTAACTTGCACTTCTGTGATGGCACCATTAATGCTGAAAAGTACATAGAGATTTTGGAGCACAATATGCTGCCTTCAAGAAGACATCTTTTCCAGGGGCGTCCATGCATATTTCAACAAGATAATGCAAAACCACATTCTGCACACATTACAAAGTCCTGGCTGCGGAGGAAGAGGATACGGGTACTTGACTGGCCTGCCTGCAGTCCCGACCTGTCTCCAATAGAGAATGTGTGGCGCATTTTGAAGCGCAAAATGCGACAACGAAGACCCCGTACTGTTGCCGACCTTAAGACTTGTTTGCAGCAAGAATGGGACAAAATTACACCCGAAACACTTCATCACTTGGTGTCTTCAGTCCCTAAACGTCTTTAAAGTGTTGTGAAAAGGAATGGCAACATTACAAAGTGGTAAATGCTTTACTGTTCCAACTGTTTTTGAAATGTGTTGCAAAAAAAACAAACAATAAAAATCATGAGGATCACATTACATTATGTGCTGTTGTATTGTCTGCAATGAAATACAAGTCAAAGTACTTAGTATTTATGCATCACTACTTCCTTTTTTTATTTGTGTTTTCCATACTGTCCCAACTTTTTCTGATTTGGGGTTGTAAAAAAATCTTTTTAAATTACACAACAGTAGTACAACATTTTTTTGACTTAATAAAGTCATTAAGACTCAAAAACGTATCAGCTTTAAGCTAAATCTGTTTCACTGCATTTGAAAAACATTATTCTTGCTGGATGGGGAAAGAGAAAATGTACTCAGTAAATGATGAGCAATTAATCAAATACTGTGTTGGCTTAAAATACTGACTGCAAATGAAGTGGACTAAGGCCAAAACATATCTATCAAACTCTGGCAAACAGAAAAGTGAAAGCAGAAAATAATCACATTTTCATAGCTGGATAAGACAGGCTACAACACAGCTGCTGTGTGTTTGGTTCATCTTTATGACAGAGTATGTGCTGTAAAGCAGCAATCTACATAATGTAATGGAAACTGACAAGGGCTCCTGAAATGGGATACCCAATCTCTGATAATCTCCCTTCTGTGTTTAGGTCATCTGTATTGTGTCAACACAAGCTTAAGTGTGTGCTTGTGTGGTGTATAGGGGGGTTGGGAGTTTTGGGAATCAATAGTGCTAAGACATACATATGCTAGGCTAGGTATTGGCTGGGATCATCAAAGAAAACACACTTGACTTTATGAGTCTCTGCAAGTCACAAAAATTGGGGCACTGTCCCACAAACCTTACCTCCATGGTTATGTTTTGTGTATGACTTTGCATGCACTCAAGACAGAGGTGATCCTTTGGTATTTCACAATATTTCCATTACAGAAGATAAAGGGCACTTATGGATCAAAGGAAGGACAATAAGAAGGTCTTAGTGTTTCAAAAACACATATGCTATCAAGGGAGAAGCACTTTGCCCTATGAAGCCCCTCTCCCTCAAGTGTTGGGGTCTTGAGAGGTTGTAGGGGGAGGAGGTAGGGAGTATGAAATATGGCGGGTACTAGTTAGGCAGTTTGCCTTAGGGATGCTCTCTATGGCTCTTATTCCATCCTCTGCTCCATTGTGGCATGTTGTGTGTCCTAGACCAGTCAATACTCCCACCCCCCTCCCCGGAGGTGAGCCCTTCTAAAACATGCATGAGTTTATGAGCTGGGAACGCGCCACTGGAGGCCTTTAGGGCTTTTCGAGGTGGTGGAATATCTAAAAGCTAAGTGAAACCATCTTTCTAGGATTAGGTCTAAGGGCTTTCCACTTCCCCACTAATACTCTTTTACTGTTCCTGCACTCATCTCCTCCTTCTTTTTTACCTCTTTTTTCCTCGCTTCTTCCCAGACAGACATATGACTCTATACATATAAATCAGTCCTAAAGCCTCAACCCTTGGGGCATTTCCACAAATCCAGCCTGTTTAGTGTAATGAAAGAAACTCCAATGTCCATTGTACAAAGCTTAGATTTTAGTCACTCCATAAGAACTGTACAACCCCACCATGTACTGTGAAAGAAAATGTATTTTGAGCAAGAAACTCGGGCTCATCCCTCTTACGCTCTCACATTTTTAGAGCCCTATGAGACTATTTAGATTTGAGTGTATAAATGCTCAATCATCTCTGAAGCCTATTTAAAAAGGAAGATAAGGAAAATAAGGGGTGGGTAGGTGGAAGGAGAAGCACGGAGATTTGAGTTAATTAATATTTGATGAGCCCAAATGGCCTGTTGTGTGACCCAGCTGCTGAAGGCCACATGGGCTTTTAGTGAAGGGCAAAGTGCAGCAGAACAGAGTTGAAGCAATGAAGAGCTACAGAACACAGAGGGAGATAAACATTGGGGAAAAGTTTGCATATATATATATTTTATATATTCTTTTTACAAAAGTTAGGGTACATTTATTTTGTTCCTTATCAAAATTCACTTTTGAGGAGTACTTTGTTTACTTCCTATGATATACTCATTTTCCTTCCACTCACAGAACAAGTTGAGGATCAATGCATTGTCATGCCTAATGTGCACCATCTGCAATCCTTCATATTCAAAACTGGGTCTCAGTATCAGAGCATAGCTGACACAAATCACTGCTCAACAGTAAATGTGGAACAAAGAATGGGAAGAGAGAGGGGTAGATGGATGGATGCTGAGAGGGAGGACAGCCACAGCTGATGGAGGAGAGGACCCCCTGCTTACCAGCACATTAATCATTAACATGCAAAAACAGCAGGAATGAAGGCAGACAGGATGACGCTAAAGCCACAACAACACTCTACACTCAGTTCCCGATCTGAAACATGATTAGCACCACGGAGGGGCAAGAAGAGGCTTCTCTTATTTAAGACATGGATAGGAGTTGCACTTTTCTTTCCTAACTACTTCTCACTCCAGCTCATCAAAACTTTCAACTTTTTTTCCACAATGGCTTCAAATCTTACTTCCGTTGTCTCCTTCACACATATCCCCTTACCCTCCCACACTATTTGTCGCTGTTATAGCTTCTTCTGTTCTGCATTCCTCTATCCACCTCTCCCTCCTCTTTCCTCCATCACAGACAATGATGCTTAGTGAATATTACACTGATCCATCCTTCTTTTAAGTGACGCAATTATGGTTACCAGATGCACTTAGCTTTTTAGACCCATTGATTGGCACAATCAATATGTCATCTTCGGAAAGTTTGGAGACACTACATTAGAGCTCCCAGACGCTCTTAAAGCTTTAAGCAGTAATTTGTATGGAGATGAGTGCTAGCTCGTTATGTTAATGGTCAACAGCAGGTGGGTTGGGCTGGAATCTAAACGCCTTGTGGATGCTTCCGGTATTTAAAAAAATTAAAATCCACGGGCTTAATGTGGTCAGCATGCTAAACATTATTTTCTCTTTTCAGGCCTTGTCACTGCTATTATTGTTATAAATGCCCTTGCAACATTTTTTGTCATAACTGTCATCAACTGTAGTTTTCATAATGACAAACTACTGCATAGAAAATGGCCATGGTGTTTGGTTCTATAATTATGCTAAAGAGAGCAACAAAACAGTGAGGAACACATTGTGCACCGCTTTGTGAGGTTCACTCAGGGTTCAAGGTTTATTAATACACATGGGTAGTTGTGTTTTCCTGGCGAGAGATGTAGCATTGAGAAACAACATAACAGATATCACAGAAAACACAGGAAATGTCTAGTAGCTTCTGATAAAAAAAAGGAAAAAAATGCTTTCCTATATCACTTGATTTTGCACCTGGAGGCCCTAAACTGGCAGCCAAAAGGAATTACCTGGACTTCACTGTGCAAGGAATGGAATGAGGCCATACAAATTGCAATGGCTTTAGACTCAGTTCAGATTCAGTTGTTTAGTACACTCACTTAACAATTCGGCTTAAGGAATTCTTGCTTTTTCAGAGAAAGGTTTGCCTCACAATTCTGACAATTTTTTTCCTGTTCCGGTTTTTACAAGTGGATTAGCACAGCAAGTGTAGCATCCCCAACTTGCCTCTCCACCCTTTATGCAAATTGCAGACTTGTTTTCACAAAATGTTGAATGTTTTTTATTATATGAAAGAAAGGGCCATCAGCCATAAGTCATTAGAAGTGATAGGGGTTGTTGTAGGAACAGGGAGGATGCCTTGTTCCACAACTTAGGGACAAGTTACTACAAACCTTCTGCACAATGAAACCCCACACATCGTTTTGTAATTCACAAATTTGGAATCAGAGCCTTTGTCCTCATAATGCCACACTCTGCTGTCGAGCACTTGCACAATGCTACACCACGGATAAGCTCCGATTGCTTTACTATCTTCTTACTGGCCGCCAAGCTAATCTGGCATGTCAGGCACGCAATCAGGCTGAAGCAGGTGACATATCACTGAATAACTGAACAATGGGATGGAGCTTCGGTCTCAGATAAGAAAATTAATATTGATTGCACACGCATGTCAGACAGATTGTGTCCATCAGAAGTTGCATAGCTGTGCTCAGTCACTGGTAAAATGCCTTGGCTAAGGACTGAATGAAGGAGGAAAAGACCAAAAGTTCACAATTTCATTCAAGACATTGTTAAAATGTTTTGGTTTGAAGTGTTTATTATGAAGTGGGTTCTCAAGCTAAGCTTTTTAAATGTCATGTCTGTTCCGCATTTTAAGATGTATTATTTCTATTAATGTTACTGATATCATGATGTGTACTGCACGTGCATACTGTAAATACAAAAAAAGCAGTCCTGTGCTGCTGACACTGTTAACTAAAAGTTCAATTGGAAAAGTGTTCAGTCATTTGCTGACTCATTTGCTTCACTGAGAATAAGGTTACATGAAAAGGTTCCATCCATTTCCCCAGCAGTCAGGTTTGCACTCTACATTTAAAGCAGGCGATATCACCAGTCACCTATTTGCAGATAAAGCATAAAAGTACTTGCACACTCAGTCTAGATAGTGTAAGTAACACCCAAATATAGATCTGTGTGTATGAGTGTGCATGTTTATGTGTGAGTGAGAGACAGACAGACAGACAGAGAGCGCTAAGAGCTATAACTGTGGGAGTGTTTTACAAGCTCAAAGCCCTGTGCCTGCTCCTCTAATTTAGCACACACATTGCACTTTCAGCAGATCAATGATCCCACAGTGCCACACACACACACACCTCCTCTTTTGGTACTACCTTCACTCCTGCTCTGTTTCTCATATATACGTGCTCTCCAAAACCCCCCTCTCTCTCTTTTTCTTTCCATCGCTCCTTCTCTCTGAAGCCCTGAGCAATTACTTATCGAGACTCTTGAGAAGAGCAACGGAGAGAGAGGGGAGGGAGCGGGTGAGAAGGGAGAGAAGGACAGAAAGATGGTTGAAAAGAGAGTGAGGGTGAATGAAAATTGTCTGTCACTGACTGCAAAAGCCTGCAGCTTTTAGACAAGAGCACCTCAAAACATCTGCTCTTCAATGACCAGGGTCAAGGTATCAAGCAGTGTGTGTCTCATGTGTGCGAGCTAACGTGCACACGTGTGTGTGTGTGTGTGTGTGTGTGTGTGTGTGTGTGTGTGTGTGTGTGCGCACAGTGTGGGGTTAAGGGGAGTGTGCGTCTGTGAGGGAGGTGGGTCACAGCAGTATGACACAACATCATTTATTCATTTGGGAGGGTAATGTGTGTGTTACAGCTGGGACGCACATGCTCTCAACACAACACGAACAAGACACTTCTGGAAAACAGAAAAAAGTCCAATCGACCAGCTGTAGCCCTCTTACTTCAAGATAACACACACACAATAAAAATAGTGATGAAATAGCCACAAAGTGTGTGTGTGTGTGTGTGTGTGTGTGTGTGTGTGTGTGTGCGTGTGTATGTGTCTCCTTGCAGTGTCTCGAGCCTTCACTAAGCTCTCAGGTTGATCCATTTAAAACACAATGGAGGATTACATTCTCATCTGGCCACTGGCTTCAGCCTGCGCAGAAAAACATTAAGGCTTTAATACTACCTTGGCACACAGTGTGTCTGTGTCGAAGGGAGTGTGTGTTTTCATATTTTATGCAGGCAATACAAGTTACAGCATACAACTGTGTATCTATCAGTGTGCGTATGTGTGTTTCTACCTGTGCAGGAGGCTCAGGCCTTTCATCGCGAGGGCATGTTGGGGGGATAAGGCCCCTCTCCAAGTGTGTGAAGTGGTTGTGAATTGGTTTTGGCTCCAGGCTAAATCTCCTCACAGACACCTCTTCGTTTTCTCCACAAGACCAGAAAAGAGACTGCTTTCACTCAAGCCTCACACAACAAATCCAATTCACTGTGATTTGAGCCAGCCCTTGGCCAAAATGCAGGTGTGAATGAATGAAAACACACACACACACACACACACACACACACACACACACACACACACACACACACACACACACACACACACACACACACACACACACGCTACATACCCGAACACCCCACAAAGACGACGACAGTTGCAGTCGGTCTATCCGGCAGTATTTAGGCCCATGAATAAACCAGCGCTTATTGGTAATTAAACACTGTGCTTTGTAGCGGTATCCAGAATGCTGTAAAGCACTCCACCTCCCCACCACATACACACCCACCCCACCTCCATTGGCAGAGTGCCGTCGCCGCCTCTCTTCTTTTTCTGCCTTTCAGGGGGCCGCAGGTGGCACAATTGGCAGTAATGTGTTCTAATTGTTGGCAACGCTGCCCGGGTAAAGATACATAGTGGGGAGCAGGAGCTTGGCTGACGTACAGCAGGAGAGGGAGGGAGAGAATGTAAGTCGGAGAAGGGGGAGGTTAAAAAATGGAGTAAAGAATCAGGGATATATGGACAAGGAAGAAAGAAAGAAAGAAAGAAAGAAAGAAAGACAAAAAGAAAGGAAGGAAGGAAGGAAGGAAGGAAGGAAGGAAGGAAGGAAGGAAGGAAGGAAGGAAGGAAGGAAGGAAGGGATTAAAGGAACAAGCATAAGAATGAACATGCCAAGGATAGTTTTTGAGGGGAAAAGTTGGGATTGTGGCATGAATAATGCCATGAAAAGGAAGAGCAGAATTAGGAATTAACGGCAGAGAGAAGAGTGGGAGGAATCAAAGCCAATAGAGGATGCTGTTCTTGTCATGTCCAAATGTTTTCTTCGCTGCTGTTGTTTTTCAGGCAGCTTGGAGAGAGGCTCCCCTGGGTTGAGACTTAGCTATAACTGCAGCAGAGCCAGACACAGCGTGAACTGCTGGCTTCATGTACTAACAGAGAGGCTAGACACAAGCCTGGGTTGCTGAGTTTCAGACCATATAAACCCCTGGGGTTTTCCAATTCACTCAATGTAGGCTATATAGAAATGTTGAGGAGAGAGTGGAGTGGAGTATGGCGAGTGTAGACCCTAAGGCCAGTGAGTTTATACTGAAGTATGTGGCACCAACAAAATGATGTCTGAATACATCGATGCCATCCCAATGCCATAAAATAAAATTAATCATGGTTTATTGAGATTTAATCCAAGTGGCATCTATAGTGTATGTGGGTGTGTAAGTGTGTGAGAATGACTCAGCAGCTCTCCCATGGTGCGACGGCACCTGTTCTTCATTGCTCATCGACAGGTGTTGCAATCCCCCCTGAATGTTGTTAACGTGGGCTAAATCAGATGGAAAGGCAGAATGACAGCCACTGAGCATACGTAGACGCCGTGAGACACTGAAAAGCCAGAAATAGTATTTTTAGACAATGAGGTGAGCTCTAGGGATGTCACTATAGTGGCAGACGTACTTTACAATATTTCAACTTATACTCTTAAACAATACCTGGCACTGAGATAGGGCTATATACATGCTATTTTTCATTGGGTAAAGCTACATTGCTGGCTATGCAGTATGCTCTACAGAGTAACACGGAAGACGGGAGCATGAAATGTATGAAAGGTCATAAGCCAGATCCTTCTGGATGTGTCAATATATGTCAAGGAAAGCCCTATTTGAATATGTAAGGGTCTGAAACACATCTAGTGATCAAACTGTGTGTACATGCAGCATGTGTGGCTGTGTGTTGGTCTTATCTCGAAAGGCAGATAGGCAAGTGAGAGGGCCTGCTAGCCACGTTGACTCTCTCTCTCTCTCTCTCTCTCTCTCTCTCTCTCTCTCTCTCTCTCTCTCTCTCTCTCTCTCTCTCTCTCTGAGTGGCTGCTAAAGCTGTTGGGTCATCTCCATGCAGGTGGAAACTTTGAAAGGAGGCAAAATACACTGGAATGAAAACAGCAAAACAGACTACACTGCAAGGCACTGCTGCTGCTGCATTACCATGGTAACGGTGAGAAGAGCATGAAGTATTGGAGTCAGAGTCTCAAGGTTACTTAATCTATTCATGTTTTATTAATAACACTCCCTTATGAAAGCAATATTACATCCCTTGTAAGTATTATGAAAATACATATCCGATATTTCCAGCAAGTGTACTTGTGCAGTGAACACGAAGAACCTGCCATCAAGGTTAAGACAATGAAATTAACTGCACATATCTTGGTTTCATTAACCAAGACTGGTTGATGATGCTTGGTTTCAGAGTATTACACTGGCATTCTATTTCTGGCTTTGCCCATTTAAATGGGACAAGATTGGTCAAAACCATAGGTGTGTTTCCTCCTTGGAATAGACAGAACTGGTAGGAGAGAAAGAGAGTGAGATAGAAACACAGATGAACAGAGTTTGAGGAGGATGCAAACAGGGATATTGGTTTTTACATGAGAACAGGAAACTGAATTAATCAACATGGGATGACAGCTTTCTATGGTTCCCATCTTTTTCCCAGGTGTTTGTGTCAAAGGTGAAGCAGCAGGTGAGGGACTGGCACTGTACTGATGTCTGTGGAGGCAGGGACAAGGAAACTTGCTAGGATTTGAGTTTTGCACCTGATCCATCTCTGGACACACGTGGCCTACTGAAGCTGATGACAGTGCAGATGAGAGAAAAGCAGATGTGTGCTGATACTCTTTGTGCAAGTGCATGTGCCTCGGATTCAATTTATTCTGTATTAAGTAATATATGCATGCTCACACAATGCCATAATTAACAAAAGACGCAACAGATAAATCAGTCAGTCACATTTATACACATAAAGGCTGCAGTGGATAGCAGTACAAACTTTTTATGTTCATCCCTCACACTGTCTTCCAATCTGTCAGCCCTTAGTGCAGAGGCATGCTAACACACTGTCATGCTAGCAAGGTGTTTTACACAGACCTCGGATCTCCTTTGTACAATAAAGACATGATTTTCACACGTTCACACATTTACATATGTGTTGCATATATAGCATATTCATGTACATGTTTAAGCCGCCAGCATACTATAATTATCATCATTATCTTAAAAACATAAAAAAGAAACATGGTAAGCTGCACTGTATTCCCTTCATTTTAAATAATTAATCTGCAATGAGCTTTATCCGAGAGAAAAATGAAAACAGAGCTGAAGAATAATATGTTAAACAGGTTATAGTACGAAGACAAATTTGTTGTAAAAGGCAGAAAGGCAAGGGCTACATATCAGAAATGAGTTTTTCTTTTCTGTTTTGGTTATTACAGCTCAGTTTCCACCTTTCTTCCTTCTCTCAGTGACATGCTGTCACTGTTCGTCTGTCCACTCCCTCTTTTCCTGACTACACAAGTTATTGTTTTCATCAACTTCTCTCTCTCTCTCTCCCTCTGGTCTCTTCCATCTGGAGTGCAGATGAGGCCAGACTATCATGTTTTGTGTTTTTATGTTTGTGCTCTGTAGTCTCCGGTCTGCACTATAGTGTACTCTACAGCAGCCACTACCTCTGCAGTGCTACAGCATTCACTGACCCCTAACAGAAGCACTGCAGTGCTAGCAGAACCCTTTCCGCAATAAACCCCTAACATTAAAGAGATGATGTTACCCCAAGAGGAATAAACAAGATTAAACTGTATCTGCATTATAATACATTTAGACTTCTGGCCAAATAAGTGTGGCAAATTCAATTAAGTTTTCAGAGCTGGATGGAAACTGAGCATTTTCATACATTTTGACAAAGACCAAACTAAACTTGCAGCTGGATCTTTATACCAGGACTGGAAAAATGCACAATTACTTTGAATGTCTCCATGAAGTGATGACAAGTGTAATGTGCGACCAGTATCGCAGTACCGCTGGCTGTGGTGCTGCTGATGCCAATCTGATGGGCTTCCCTCGTCACTGTCCATGGTGCTGATCTGACTGTGGGGAAATGTACGGCACCTCTGCTTCCACCACCAGGGATACTGTCATGAAATAATTAGGTACATATGACCTATACATGCTGTGTGTGCTTGGTTTGCAGGTTACGAGTCTGAATGATAACCTTTACTTCATACAGTAGATAACACAATCCGTTTCACACAGAATCATTTAAAGTCTAGCAACACCGTTCACTTTGTTGTTTCCTTAATTAATCAGTCAAACTATCAGCTGTAACCAGGCCCAGTTGTAATTTACAGCATATCCTCTTTGGGTATTAGTGCTTATTTTCCTTTCTGTGGAAAAAGTCTTGCCTCCTCACTAATAAAATAACTGATTCAGTAAATCAAGTTTAAACACTCTCTTATGAAGCCACATACACTAAAAAAACTACATTTATAACGTGAAAACAAACAAAAATGTGTTTAGCAGTCACATTTTTAAAGATATTTTTGGCCTAATTAAGCAAATGCTGGCAGTAGCGCATCAGAGCATAAACCACTAAGACAGGCAATTTCACTGCTCTCTCCTCTCTTCTATAAACTATTAATTGATCTCCAGGGAGCCTTGCTGTTTAAACTGTTCAGAAGTATAGAGAAGACTGCACCACAACCTTTAACAGAGAGTGGGGAACACCCCCATGGGTAAAGAGCTGCTAGTGCGGACTGCGTCTGAGAAACCTCAACTTTGTCTCAGCACTGCTTAATGACGTCATTATCACATTTGTTGGATCTAACTCCAAAGTTGTCAAAGCACGTGAAGTGTATGTGATCTCTTCAAACTTAAGAGGGAAGCCCTATAACTGGGAGAAAAACACATAAGGAAGATCAAAACATTTTCTCTGTTCATATGATGTCCAGAAAAGCATTGCTAAGTTAAACCCTTCCGTCATAATTTAATACGTTCAAAATCTAGTTACAACAACAACCCAACCACCATTCCAACTTTGACTAATTTGGCTGAGGATTCTGCCCATTTAAAATTCAGATGTCTCTCCACTTATGAATGATAAATAAGGACTGGGAGGTTATCATCAGCACTGTGCTGGTCCATGTGTGTCCATGACCATGAGTGTGTGTTACATTATTAATGATGTTACAGTATACCATCTTTTAAATGTAGCCATGTTCTATAAGCTTGAGGGGGGCAGTATCCTAATAGTAATGTCGAATTAATGGTGGAATTATTCAGTACAGTAATTTGTAATTTGATCAGAGATGTGTTTATGTGTGAGTTGATATTGGAGGTTTATACTTCTGTTTTTATGTGGGCTCAAGCACCTAAAGTGTGTGTGTGTGTGTGTGTGTGTGTGTGTGTGTGTGTGTGTGTGTGTGTGTGTGTGTGTGTGTGTGTGTGTGTGTGTGTGTGTGTGTACAACCCTATTTTATACAGTCTATGGTCTAACCCCTCAATGGCAGAATCAGCAGCAGAGGTGGGAGGTAAACCAATTCCATATGCTAAGAGATTCTCATGATGTGCGACAATGGTTGGGCCTGGAGGTCCACAAATCAGCCTGCCACCATTGCTCAACTGTCACAAGTAACAGAAAAGTGACACACCATACATCATAACTCACACACACTCAAGTAACAGACAAATGTAAAAACTCTTTTAGTCTCTCTTTTCTTCCCTCAGCTCATGTGCTTTGGCTTGCCAGGGGATGCATACACGAACACTCAAATTTAAACAAACACTCAAATTCTGTCTCCCTCTCACTTTATGAGGCTCCATTTCCAGCAAAACCAGACAAATCAGTTCTAATAACAGGGGGAAGCGGTGAAAGGTGCCATGATGTAACAAGCTGTAAACAAATCAAGTGGAACAAATACTGTTTGTCTGAACATGATGGAAAGTAGGCAGAGTTGGAGACCACAGGAGAGGATGCAACTTTCCATCAGACAGACAGCGAGGGATTGTGTGTGTGTGTGTGTGTGTGTGTGTGTGTGTGTGTGTGTGTGTGTGTGTGTGTGTGTGTGTGTGTGTGTGTGTGTGTGTGTGTGTGTGTATGTGTGTGTGTGCGTGTGCATGAGAAAGGAAGAATAAGAAAGGGTTTGGTAGCACCTGCATTAATTTTAACGGAATTGCCAACATCAGTGGATTCACTCAGCGGTGACGTGAATTCAAGTTGATGTTAAGTTAAAATTTGATAAAGTTTGAAATTTTTGCCATTGACCAATTGCTAACCAGCTTGACAGTTGACCTCTGAGTTGACCTCTGAGGTAACAGACAGTAGTAGTGAGTCAAAAATTAAGTAAGCTATTACAATATACAATGTTGTAAGATATCACCAAGCCAACTTCCTATTAAATTGTGTTGTTAGGACAATAAAGTTAACGCAACTTAACTCTTACTCTGTGTCTGACCATCTGATTTAAACCCTGCTCTGCCAAATAAGGAGAGCCATGTCAAAATTGCTTTTCGTTTCATATTAATTTCACCACAAATTAAACAAAAAGGACAGTGTGTGTATTATTATTATTTTTAATTATATTCAATATATTAACAACAATAAAGAGACATGCTCCTCAGTTACCATCATGGAATAGTCAACGGTGTCTTTGCTAAAGAGGTGCTGCTCCTAAACAGTACATGATCAGGCAAGTCTATGATTCATCATCATCTACCATGAGACACATGCACACATACTGCGGCGATAAACAACGGAAGAAGAATCCCCATAGAGTACAAAGGGAAATCTCGCCTGTGTGTTTTTGTGTGTTACTATCCTTTATCATCATGGACATCCTTCACAACAAGCAGCTGAATAATTCAACACTACAAAATAAAGGAACATCCTTGAGCATGCAGAAGAATAAATGCCACATAAATAATGAACAAGAGTATGACGAAACAACTCCCATTCATTTTCTTATGTGACACTTTTTCCGTGTCCATGCATGTATGCTTGTGGATCTATCATACCTTCTAATGTGTTTAGAAAAAGTACAAACAACAAGGTGCACACAAATACACATACGGGAAAGTGTTTCTATTTCCCCTAGGGGTGAGTTAAGGCACAAAGCAGCTTGGAGTTGGGCCAAACAATTTTCTTTAACAACAATAGCAGTGGTCTTCATAGTTAAATGTAGAGAGGCATTTCTTAGTTAGAAAACACTTATGACAGAATCAGAGGGAAGACAACACTGAAATGGGAGAAGAAAAGGGAAAAGTACACAAGAGAAGATTGTAAATGAAAAGACAAAGACCAACACACAAACACACACACACACACACACGCACACGCACACGCACATGCACACACAAAGATGGAGATGTAGCATATGTCCCCAGTAGTGCCAGCTGGAGACATCTGGTGCCAAAACTCCACAGGTCAAACCAAGTGACATACTCCCTGAGGCGTGGATGACAGTGTGTGTGTGCATGTGTGTCTGTGTGCCAACTGATTAAAATGGTCATTATGTTTAGTATATAGTATACACATTATAAGGCACATAAAAACACAAGGAACACACACAGATGCACAGACATTCACACACAAACACACGCTGTCATCAAAGAATCTAAAGTAGATGTGAATTCAAAGTGCAATGTGAACAGACAATGAGCCACGAGAGAGAGAGAGAGAGAGAGAGAGAGAGAGAGAGAGTGTGAGTGTGTGAGTGAGTGAGTGAGTGAGTGAGTGAGTGAGTGAGTGAGTGAGTGAGTGAGTGAGTGAGTGAGTGAGTGAGTGAGTGAGTGAGTGTGTGTGTGTTGTGTTGTGTTGTGTATGATCGAACACACATGTCCACCAGAGGGGTGACAGGAGAGGCAGAGAGATGAATTCTGAAGTCTAAACTTCCCGACTAGAAAGTGTGTGTCGACTGAAGTTGAAGACCTTGCTAGAGTAGGAAGTAAATAACTAATCTATGGATCAGAACTGAAGGTCAGATGTCGGGAGAGGATCACACTGAAACTAGTTCTTCTAGTTCAATAAATCAAATAACAGCTAAACAGTTGGCCCTCTAAATACACACTAACACACAAATCTGGAGACAGGACAAAGACTCACTGTAGGTCCCGTAGGGACAAAGTACTCAAGCATTTATGGAAGAAACACACATGCTGCCCCTGCATTCAAAAGTGCCAGATTTCACCACAGATCTGGATTTCATTATTAAATTCCAAACAAATGACAATTATTTTTATCCCTCACTTTTACAACAACAAACTCCCCAGCTGTTTTTTATAATGCTAAACCACTCCACTAAAAAACATTCTCAGCCTCCTCTGTACTATTCCATTTTGGAGTCAAGCAGCTTATTATGCTAAGAAACACTCAATCGCCACAAAAGCTCCAAGATGTATATTAATCTTCAATGTAGTTGTGTTGCTGAGAAGTACTGAGGTAAAACAATGCTAGTCAAGCTGTAGAGTTTACTACATTATTAGCATTGGCTCACAGCTTCCAGTGCAAACAGACAAACACAGAAACAGAGATATGATTGTTATACTGGTTGTCCAGCATTGCTCATTAGGCTGAAGAGAGATACACTGGCAGGGCCCAATCAAGGTGTGTGTGTGTGTGTCAGTTACAGTTGTATTTGTGTGTTTCAACAAAAGTCTGCATGCTCATTAGACTGCCTGTAGAGGAGAGCCAGTGGCCAGAAACACACACACACGCACGCACGCACACACACACACACACACACACACACACAAACACACACACACACACACACACACACACACACACACACACACACACACACACACACACACACACACACACACACACACACACACACACACACACACACCATTCATTCAGCAGTCAGTCCTTTTTCTCATTAGTGCTCAAAGCAGAATGTCTGCTTGAGAAAGAGAATAGAGAGACAGACCGTAGAAGACAACATTCAGAGACAATCTTTTATATCACCTTCTGATAGTCAAGCCATTTTCCAACCAAAGACAAACTCATGCATTTTCAATACCAGTCCTGATTTTCACATCTTCATAGACACAGCGGTATGGGTTTGCAGATTTCATAGCATTTCCTTTTTATGGTATTTCCTGTTACACCAAGTAGAGAGCCTGACAAAGTGTAAGGGACAGTACTGACACACACTAAATGTGGGTGTTTGAACATGGGAATCAAGGAGAAAAGCTGTATAACATCTGAGTCACCAAACTATTGTAGGTCACCCTGAGGTGAAGCCAGATGCAGTGCAGTGTTGTTATGCTCAGTGTTTGGGGTTTAAATCTTGCACAGACTTCCAATTGAGGATATTACAATGTCATTGACTTTCAAGGATTAAATGATGCATGCATGAGAAACATTGAGTAAATATAGTTTTAATTAGAATATGCAAGTTAATTATTTCTTTTCTATGTTCCATCGCCTTAAACAGAAGACAAATACATTCAGGAAGAATTAGAATACTGTATTGTGATAAATGAACAGTATGTGGTCAAAATCTTCCTCAAAGTTGTTTTTCAAGCTACTGCATTTATGCTTTACAATAATGAGAACAATGTAATATTTTTTGCTGAGAATGGTGTTGAAATGTAATTCCTTGGAACGACAATATTATACAGTATACCTACACACCCTTAAACATTTGTATTCAAAGCCAAGTTAAAGCCCAATGTTTATCCTCAAGAAACAAATGTCTATCGTAATTTCAACCATAACCAAAGAAATTAAATGTGGTCCATTTATTTAAATGACTTGATAAAATGTGACTTCTTTGAAATACAAATTTCAATAGAGTGATGCCTCTGAGGTTTTCCTTCCTCACTTAGTTATCAAAATGCAGCAGCCAACAAGACTGTTGATAGATTGTTTCTGTTGACACAGAAACAATCTATCAGAAAATCTCAATAACTAAGTTTACAACCCACAACTCAAAACAAGACTATTTAGCTGTATTAGTCTGTATTGAGTGATCTAAAGAGGGGATAATGCTAACAGTTTATTAGTTTTAGTATCAGGCTTAAACTGTATGCTGATTAGATTAAAAATAATCTTTAATTATGCACCCAACAGGATAAGTACAGTGTGGGACATGTTAATGATATGGTGAACAGACGGCACCATTGTCATTTCTGTCACTGAAAGAAAGAGACAGAGGGAAAGAGAAAGGAGAAATAAAAGGAGAGAGCAGGAAGAATGTGTGTGTGTGTGTGTGTGTGTGTGTGTGTGTGTGTGTGTGTGTGTGTGTGTGTGTGTGTGTGTGTGTGTGTGTGTGTGTGCGCGTGCATGCGGGTGCGTGTGTGTGTGTGTGTGTGTGTGTGTGTGTGTGTGTGTGTGCATGCACGCACCCACACACCCATTTGGGTTAGAGGCAGTATGCACATTTGCTGAACCCATCATTAAGTTCTCTCCCCTTGTGGTTGGTGTCAGGGTCTAGACAGGGAGACAAAGCCCGGCCTTTCCTCCGCATTGTACCCAGGGGAGAGGGCAGGGGCCTGGGGGAGAGAGCAGGGGTGGGACAGCATGTCCTGGGTGACAGACAGGCAGCAGGGAGGGAGGGAGGGAGAGAAGCCAAGAGAGGGAAGTAAGAATGGATGGGAATATGGATGGGGGACAGAGATGAAACTACTGTATGTTATTAAGAACCAGAGAAGAAGGGGTGCACACTTGGCAAGCTGGTGTAAGGGGGGTAATTAGTGAGAGAGACACACGTGTCCCTCATTGAGGGGGTCCCTTGGGTGGCGAACAGCTCAATCAGTAGCCAGGTGCAGGTATAAGTGCCAGTGTACAGCTGCACTTTTACCCTTTGCACTCTGACTCATTCATTCTTATGCTTCATTAAAGTGTTTACTAACACACCTACAAAAAAAAACATATCTCTATTGAATGCCAGCTGCCTTAATGGTGTCACTTGCTGTCTGGACATCATAGCCAGCATAGACACGTATGAATTGAACTGTATTTTGTGTGTGTGTGTGTGTGTGTGTGTGTGTGTGTGTGTGTGTGTGTGTGTGTGTGTGTGTGCCTGTGTGTGTGTGTGTGTGTGCCTGTGTGTATGTGTGTGTGTGCCTGTGTGTATGTGTGTGTGTGTGTGTGTGTGTGTGTGTGTGTGTGTGTGTGTGTGTGTGTGTGTGTGTGTGTGTGTGTGTGTGTTTGAATATAGTAGATTTCCTAAATATGCTTATATACTAATAATGCTTGCTGAATATGTTTGGGAAGAAATGTCATTGCTGTCTGAATTACATTCACTGGCAACATTTTCTTCTAACACACAGGGAGGACATCGGAGTCTGTGGTTATGTAAAAAAACCACAAGACTGACACAGAGCCGGGAGTTTACGTCCTGCATCCCACGCGTTGTTAGGTTTAGGCAACTAAAACACTTGGCTAAGGTTAGGAAAACATTAACATTGGTTAAATATTTAAAAAAAAGTCACCATGTCCAGTCTTGTGTTTCAGCAAGACCATCATCTTTCTTTAACCTTTAACACGTTTTTGAGTTGACATAACCATAAAAATGTTTATCATGCTTTCATTGCCAGGTAGTAATAAAAAACATGAAATATAATACATTTTACATAAGCAGTTTGCTGACACTTTCAGTTACATTCATTTCCTTGATGTTGATTAAAACATAATCCAGGCAGCATTACATTTCCTTCTAAACAAATTTGCTAATGCAAGTAAGTTGTACGGTATATGATTTTTAGGAGACACGAGTTAGTAAGGGGTCTCTAGTGGATCCGGTTGGCTCGTGCTGTGCTACGACAGGGAAAACAGACAGATGTCTGAAAAGACGGAAGGAAAAGAAAGAATGTAGGAAGAGAGCTGGGGGAAGGGGAGATGCTTGGTTGAACAACAGCTGTTGGTATTACTGTTTAATAAAAAGCCGTCATAAGCATGCACTCCCTTATGCCCCCCTACAGAGCAGACCAAAAGGCATTGCTGTGCGGAGCCCAATAACCTAACATCACAGTCAGCCCATTACCCTGGGGACACGACGCCAGGCACCTCATACCACAATGCCAAGCCCCCGGATCTCCCACCAGGCCTGCCATGCCTCTAGGCACACCGTATGTGTTTGTGTGGGTGTTTTATTATTTGCCTATGCATATGTTTATATGGTGCATAAGTAAGTTATGGACCTCTAAAAGAGAGTGCATGCAGAATGGGTCTTTTTTTTTTTTTTACAGCTGTGAGCCAGTGTTGCAAGAGTGTAAGCTAGAAAGACATATTTATCTGCATGTGTGTGTGTGGCTGAGGTAAGTGTGTGTCTCTGTCTGTCTAAAGAGGGAGGGGGAATTCATCAGATAAGCTACCTCATTTGGGCCGCTTCAGGAGAAGTGAAAAGAGCTGTGGGGAGGCTTTCATCTCTGAGATGGAAAAAAGTGACAGAATCGAGATGGAGTGAGTGTGAAAGAGGATGAGAAGGCGGGAGAGAGGGTGAAGAAAGGGGGGTGAAAAGAGGAAGAGAGTGAGATAAAGAATGAAAGAGATAATCCAAGAGGATGTTTACCTTGGTCATGCTGGCAGAGGACAAAAGAGGCCACTAATATGTACTGCCCCCTATAGGGTCACAGGATATTGACTAGTAAAAGAAAAAAAATATTCAAGAAAACACACATTGAGGTAAAAGTGTACAAGGCCCATCACTCTCTCTCTCACAGACAAACTGCTTAATTAAACATGAGCAACGCAAGTGTTGTATGTCTGGATATACAAGTGTGTGTTACTGTGCATTCATCTTGTCTTCATGGAAAGCACAAGGAGGCCATTTGCAAGTCAAATTCAGCATTTAATGACACAGGAAATCATCTGAATTTATTGAAAGCCAGCATGGAGAGGAAAGGAGCTTGTTCCAGTTTCAGATCAAAAATGCATAAAATTGCCACCTCTCTTTGCCTGCAAACAGAGCGTTGAGTGCTTCTGATTTTAAATGACGGGATGTATCAAGGTGGATGTGTAGCAGACAGATAGCTTGGGGCTCCCTCGGTGCAATGCCAGACTCTACATATGATTAAGACAATAGAGTTGAGATAATATGACTATGTAAGTTATTGGAAAGACACTATTGCTTGGGCTAAACTGGAATTGTTTAAGTGAGCTTGTCTGTTTATATGCACGTATCTAGTGGAACCTACAGTGTCTTAATAGCATGCCTGTGTGCATGCTTACAGTATATGTGTGTGTGTGGTGCTTATGCATGTACTGTTGTGTTGGTCATCTGGAGATATGCTTAGATCAGAATAATTGGACTTCATTTCATCGTGCTTGCTCTGAAAATGATGACCATCAAATATATACAGTCTCAGACAAAATTTTGGACACACTTCCCCATTCACTTGAATAGGATTGTGTGCCCTAAGAAACTGTAAATTCAGATTAAATCTCACTAGGTAACATAAAGCAGAGCCAAGCTCGATCCTCAAAGAGGTTAGGGACATTGGAAATCCAATTAATAAGTAATATGTTGCAGCAACAACCACAGTTGTTAAAATGCTCCTCCATGGCAACACTCATGTCCAAGCGTGCTGTTGCCATGTGAGTGCCATCCAAGAAAACTGCGTTTAAATGAAAGAAAGGAAGAGTGAGAGATATGAGGTGAGAGAGCAAAAAAAAAGGAAGAGGAAGGCAGTGTGTTTGCAGCAGTCTGCATCCATCATGCTAATTGGAAATAAACAGGAGCTCATTGTTAGAAGAGCATTAAATCAACCTCTAATCAAGTCTCAGCATAGAATGGTAAAGCTGTGTGTGTGTGTGTGTGTGTGTGTGTGTGTGTGTGTGTGTGTGTGTGTGTGTGTGTGTGTGTGTGTGTGTGTGTGTGTCTTTTATATTAGCACAAAGGGGGCTAATTGCAAATGATCTCACTGATGAGTAACTGGACAGCACTTCTCTCTCCTGGACATACAGTATATACATCTAAACCTGCACGTTTGTTAATGACCTTTAATTAATTTCCAATTGGCAAGAGACACATATTTCAAACCTACTGTCTGATTGAGATGGAGAAAGAACAGTAAAATAAGAGCAATACAGAAAGCCTTTAAAATTAAAAAAGAAATGGACAAAATGTAAGGAACAAAAAGTGGCAAAGCAGATGTCAAAGACAGGAATGGATTTTAACACAGTTTTATTCAGAATTATGTCTGGCCTAATAGATTTGTATTTATTAGGTTATTTATTGTAGGTTATTCCTCACCATGTATTTAGACATGATTTGCACAATTCTTGCATTTTGTGGCACTTACAGTATACTATAAAAGCACAAAATAGATGCTACAATACAGTAGGAAGACAGCTAGACAAAAATGAACGCATACAGACAGACGCCACAGACCAGAGAGGCAAAGAGAGATGCAGAGTTGTTGATCTCATTAAGATTAATACAGTCAGACAGGAAAGCAACCACAGAGGAAGAGAGGGACAGAAACAAAGAGGTGTAGCTTTAATGGGATCAATAGATCGGGCATCAGTGCAGGGTCAGTGGCTGTGTCCATGGTGACCCATCTCTCACTGACTGAATGACTCACATCAGGAATCCTCTGTCCATGCCTATCTCACTTACTCACATCTCCCCATTTCCTCCTTTCTCATCATTCCCTCCCTTAGTTCATCCAGCCTTCTCTGGTAGTTTAACAAATGTAGTGCCCTGTAATTCACCTTGATGTCCTATTTTATTCTTCTTCTCCCTCCACTCTCTTCCTGCTGCCCCTCCTCTGTCCCAGTGACTCCTCTCCCTATACAAGCTATTCTTCACACCATCTTCCATCTCCATTCCTAGCAACAAAACAGCCATGACTGAGTATTTTGTACCCTAATGCTTAAAACAGCACATATGCTAACCTAAACATCTTTTTAATGAAGCACTGTACTGAAACAACACTGACAACAAATTCAAAAGGTACGCTAAATTGGTTCAGTTGTTAAGATGTCACATAACAGCACACTAGGATCATAATACTGAAGGGAGAAAATGTAATACAGCAGGATAGTACAATTACGGCTTATGCTATTTTTTTTGCTTCATGTTAATTTTCTTTAAGAAAGCTAAATCTGCAGGCCCACCTGGGTTTCTCACTTCTCATTTCTTATCAACACACAATGCTATGCAGATGCCTCACTTTTTCCTTTGTAAATACAGTATTTTGTAACTTGTAATTCTAGTTGAGTGTAGCCTCATGTCCTGTTGACTGAATTATTCACCACAGCTCACTAGGGCACACTGCACACTGTTTTCCTAACCCTGCCGGAGACTGTCACAGCACTGAGAGAGAATAACAGTTGTGAGGGTGAAGGGGAGGGACATCAAGTCACACACAGAGATGGAGAGAGTATGGAGATGAATGGGTTAAAGAAGGAAAACAGATGAATGAAAAATGAGGAGAGCATAAAACTACATGGACTGATGAGAAATGAAGGAACCTGAAAAGCTTGAGAAACAAAAAGGAGATGCATTGTATGATGGGCATTATGAAAGATTGGCAAATATATCAAATTGAGGCAGGTGTACAAAAATGAGGACAACAAGAGTGTTAAAAAGAACTTCAAATAGATAAAAACAACTGGGAACTGCGATAATGTAAGAGCAGGTCTAAAGTTTCATAGAAAATTACGTAAAAATTGCTGAGAGAAAAAGAAGTCCCTCTGCCATCATCTCCAATAATAGTCTCTCGCTTGTGTATTGCACACTCTATACTGAAGCTGCCAGTTCCCCTTCACAAAACAAAGCCCCAAAAATATCACTGCCAACACATGGCACATGCATTTACTGTGTGTGTGTGTGTGTGTGTGTGTGTGTGTGTGTGTGTGTGTGTGTGTGTGTGTGTGTGTGTGTGTGTGTGTGTGTGTGTGTGTGTGTGTGTGTGTGTGTGTGTTAGCTTCGAGCTGTGGAGAGTGGGGAGCTCAGCATGACTAATTGAACATGGGGGGAGAAGCCTGCCATCCAAAAAGCTAAATGCCAACTGCCAGGCTCCTTTTATTTTAGAATAAGGGGGAGCCAAAGGTGGGTTAAGAGGATGAATAAGGGAATGGAAAAATAAATAAAAGAAGATACCAAAGACTCAAAATACAAGCTCAGACCTGTAAAGTTAAGCAGCCCATTAAAGCAAGTAGCAACAGCTGTGTCTCTGCTTTTTGCCTTCCTCATTGGACAAACAATGTTATAGACAACACAAGGGTCACAAGTCAGGGGTCAAGGTGAGGGAGGTTAAGGTGAGGGTTGAGGTCAGAACCATTTTGAAAAGCTCAACAATAGACACTATATGACCTTGGAAGGATAAACACATGCTCATCTTAATTGATCTCAACAAAGAGAGGAAGCCTACGCCAATGAATAAAGATGTTATTGTAGAATACTGGAGTCATTGGTTCAGTGCCTTTTTAAGTCTCCAGTCATGTTATATAGCTTTGCTGAGTAAATTGATGATTGAATGATTCAATTCCACAAATAACTTAATTCTATTACATTTTAGGAATAAATGTCTTAAGAATAAATTACAGCCCTTATCCAGCCCTGCTGGGAGATCACAATTGTCCTATTTTATCTCCATGATCACATTGTTGTTTTCCTAGACGCATCAACCAACCACATGCAAAACATTCCTCTCTCTCTCTACCTTGGCTTTGGTGGCGGTCAGCTTCAAACTCATTAGTACGTTTTGATAGATAAGAGGCTTGCAGCTGGAAAGCCACAGCAGCAGTGGGTTTTGTGGGTTGTAAAAGCGATGTAATCTGGTTTTGGCAATAGAAATCTATGGAGTTTAGGGAGGGAAATACTCACTGATTTGTGGATTTGAATTGGATTGAGAACCAGATCTAATGTGACAAATGGCTGTAATCTAAGTAGGGGCTGCGTATGAAAGACTAAGACAGGGAATGGAGACATCCACGAGTGACACATGACATTTAAAGGTCCCATGACATGGTGCTCTTTGTATGCTTTTATATAGACCTTAGTGGTCCCCTAATACTATATATGATGTCTCTTTCCTGAAATTCAGCCTTGGCTCATCTGAGCTTTTATTTTCTCAAAGGCAGAGCAGGATACCCAGGGCTTGGTTCACACCTATCACCATTGCAAGCCAATTGGGGACCATAGGCAGGCTGGGGGAACTCATATTAATGTTAAAAAACCTCATAAAGTGAAATTTTCATGCCATGGGACCTTTAAAGCTCACTATTTTGCAGCCTTTCCGCCTGTCTCTTTCTCATTCTCTGTCTGCCTCCAACTCATTTTCTTTAAATCTCACTTTCTTTACATCTGATTTTTCGTGTTTCTCTTCCTTCCTTTGCCCTGCCACCATGTTCTCATCTATGCTCATCCACACTATTTTTTTTATTCCAACCTCCTTTTTTCCCTCACAGTAATCCTCTCCTCCCGTTTCTCGCTCTTCTACTCTTGCTGTCAGATCTCTCTATCCACTCCAGGCAAATTACACTTTTCAGATTACACTCCAATTAAAGGCCCTGTTGGTACTCTGTTTGCATGCTGCATCTCGTCTCTGGAAACAGAAAAATGAAATCTGTGTGTGTGTGTGTGTGTGTGTGTGTGTGTGTGTGTGTGTGTGTGTGTGTGTGTGTGTGTGTGCGCGCGCGCGCATGCACACACACACACACACACACACACGCGCGCGCACACACGCGTGCAAAGCAAAAAGAGGCATTTAAAATACTAGCGGCTGATATAAGCATATGTGCGTGTTTGCCTGTCTAATCGCAGATGGCAGCCCCTTGCTAAATCCCTACTAATGATCCTATTTACACTTGTTGCCACATTGATCAAAGTTTAGCAGTTGTGTGATCCGCTGCCTTTTCATCTCAGCTGGTTTAGGGGTGGTTGCCTGTGTGTGCGTGTTAGTCTGTGTGTGTATGGAGGGTTGCAGGGAGGTTGTTAGTTGGCACAGTATGGGGTAGTTGGCACAAACAAGGGCAAGACACCATGATATAAAGGCAGGGAGCTGGGTGGTGTTGAGCACATTTAAGTAGGGTCTGTGTAGTGTATGTGTGGGGTGCTGGCCACTGGCTGAGATCTAAGGGTTGTAGAAAAACAACCATAATGGTCAAGGCCAACCGGTGCGGCAGAACAAAATTATATCGCAAAGTGATTGAGTTACAAATGTGATGAAGCCACTGGTTTTGTAAGTATGTTCCCCAGTGTAAATTCACATTTGATATTTAAGATATTTTAAATCGTATTAAACACTCAAGTGACCTGGATAACTATAGGTTTATGGTATGGCCTTAGTTCTACCCATCAGTATGGAGGAAGGCTATAATTACTGCGATACCCATTAGAATCAGCCACCATTGCTTTGTAGAAGAAGCCAGACAGAGGCATTAATCACAACTGAAGCAAATTTAAAACTTTGTTCTTTCAAATAGGAAGGAAATACTGCTCCATAGCTGCCAAATTCCTTCAAGGTGTTTCTACAAAGCATTATATTTAGCTTCTGTATGGCCCACTCAACTAAATCATAAAAAGTGTTCTTACCAAAATGCTCCTCGAGTCATTTATGATTCTGTCCTCATGTTTTTAAATACACAGACTTGAACTTTTCAATAAAAAAAAACTGAATTTCTGACGCAGATACTCATCTTTTGTACTGAGGAGTAAATTGTGCATGTTTCATTCCTATCTATTCCTTGGAAGCAAGGTGTAACTGCAATTCACTTAACATTGTTTATGCAGAAAATTTACTTATGAAACCCTTTATGAAATAATTTTCACCACACTCACTGTCCAATCGCTCTATACCTTCATTAATTCATCCTTTCTATACTGATCTCCATCTCATTTTTACAAAGCATCACTAGGTCACACACAACATACTTGTCTGCCACACATCCTTCTCTATTTTACTCTCCCGAACTCTTCTCTTTTTAAATTGTATCCTCAGGTCTTCGCCTTGTTAATTCTTCCAAATAGAGGGAAACTTTGAAGTCGCTGTCCCGTAAAATAATATTGCACTCATTTCTTTGCCGCCAGACATGACACAGAGATACACAAACAAAACAGAGATGGGAGACAAAGGAAAAAACAAACAAAGGGTATTTTAGAGAGTAAAGATGAAAGGATGGTGGATGGTAGAAAAGGGGGAAGGATGGTGGGGGTGTTTTATAGACACTCTCCTCCACTCAGCCCCCTGGATCATTCATCACCTGGACAGAGGCCCCAACAAAATACAAATAGACACTAATGCACACACTCACACACATGCACAACTCACAACAACTCTTCAATTGTCTTTATGGGTGTTCATTTTTCGTAAAAGCACTTTCCCTGCTAGGTTTCATACACAACATCCACAAGCAAGCATAATGTTGTGTAAACACACACACACATCTATGTTATATGCAAGAAGTCAGTTTCACAAGACAAGCTAAGATTCATTGTTTACCACTTCACAGGAACTGGTTTATACTTGTGTTCTGGGAAAATATTTAACCTTAGCTAACACTCTTGAGTAATGGATGTTGGCTGGTTTCTAATTTACCAAAATATAATTAATTAAAAGGCTGTATGGAGCAGTTTGAAAGAAAACTTAAATTGTAAATAATCAATGTTAGGAAATTCAACAGTATAGAAAACATCCTTGTTTTATAATTTACTTTCATCAAAACATTTGATAAAAGTAATTCCTATAGTATGACCTTAATTTCATGGAAACCATCACCGCAGTCCTCCTTCCCATCAACAGATACCTATTATATCATCAAAGTCATGCAATTAATCTAATGTATAACATGAAAATGTAGAAGCCATCAGGAGAATATTACACAGTCATTGACTACGTTTACAAGCAGCCAATATTCGGGTTATGGTCGGGTTAAGGTCACTATTCGGAATATTTCTGAAACATTCGGAATGACCCGTTTACATGCGTGAGCAGGGAGAGTTACTCCTGTATACATGGAATTTGTAATGTATGATGTAAACGGCGACGCACGGTTAGCGTCTGGACGTACAGACAACCTTAAGACCCAATATGCGTCATTTCAACAAACACAACAGACGGCGCATACAAGAAGTTCCTCTACTCAAAAGACCAACATTCCTTGCGATTAGAACATGCGCAGAACACAAATCAATGTTCCTTTTGATGGGGATATGCCGATACGCGTTTACATGAATAAATATTCGGGTTAGAAAAGGGGTAACCCAGGAGTCATATTCCGGTTTTTAAAAACCGGAATATGAGCATATTCGGGTTTTTGCCGGTGTTTACATGGCCGTGCGCGACCGGGTTATTGCTAATATTCCGGTTTTGAACGGGTTATTGGCTGCATGTAAACGTAGTCAGTGTCTCTTACCCCACAGGAGGAGAGATGTTCTTAAGCCTGCAAGGAAATCAACTATTGACTGCCTACTCACAGTCCTATTGGCACGCAAATCTGCCACTGATTGACATCAATCATCCTTTGCCTGTCCAATGGTGAGTCCACAGTGCTGGAGTTGATGTTGATAATATAATGGTGGCGTGCGTGTGTTTATGGCATCCGTGTGCAGATAATAGTAAGACAAGTCGAGAGATACAGTAGAAGTCACTGTTGTATAAATAGCTGAGCTCTCAATTAGGACCTGGCCTTCCCCTTGACACTTAACAGCCTCCATACCTGCACACTGACAACAGCGTCTATCAGTGTTTCTGAGCGTTGGAGATGAAGAAAGTATGCTGTGCACATCTGAATGATTTATGGTGTTGCCTCGCATGCTTTGTTATTGTTTTTGGTCTTGTACTGTATATTTATGCATTAATGTGTCATGGGCAGCAGCTGCCTTGTAGCTGTTAACTTCCACTGCAGCTGAATGCTCACACTAGTAACTTCAACATGCATAATATGACACCACATAGTTTACAAAACAGAAGGCCAAATTGTCCGTGCTAACTTCCCTATTGAGCCCCACAGAATCCCATAATAGTAGATAAATAGTAGCCAGGCAACAAAGCCTAGCAACAGCAGCAGTCTAAATATGATATCACTGTACAGGAAACTCGAGGGAAGAAATGCCTTCACTTTCAGCAAAGCAGGCATTTATTAACAGAGGGCCCAGGGAAAACATCAAACTCTACTAAAATGGATCGGCCATATCAACTGTAATGTAGACACGGATCCTTTTCCTACTGTATGCTAACACAATGGATTGCCTTTGATGAGTTAGTTTTCAGTGATGACTCAGGTTTCTGTTGACACACACACACACACACACACACACACACACACACACACACACACACACACAGAGCTACAAGGGGATATATCCAAATGTGACGGAAAAGGTGACTGCGGTCCGTGAGTATGAGGCAGATGTGGAACAATTTAATTTCTTAGGATCAATACTTTCCTAAACTACACTGGATTGAGATACAACACAGAGGAGAGTCATTGAAAAGAGTTACGTTTTCTACTTAGCCATGGGCCTGCTGGCCAACAAGAAGATGAAGACCAAAGCTGTTTACAGTAAAAAAGCTTCTTCTAAAATGCTACACAATGACACAGACTACTGTTAGTAGCAGTTAGGTGCTTACACTGGCCTCAGGGTCCAATGTCTTAGATTATGCCAATTTCTAAGTAATGCAATTTGCTTAAGATTTAGCAATTGTTACCATGTAATATAATCATCAGTTTTGGACATAGTTTTTACTGAAGTACAAATCATAAACACAGGTGGATAGATGGCCTTAAGCACAAATACATCACCTCTATTAACTCCAGAATACAGTTTGGCACACTCTAGCCTGAAGACAAAATGCCTTTTTCTTTCAACTGATGAGTAATTTCACTCCTCATCCATAAATCAATTATGAATAATCCCCTGATACAGAGAATTAGTGGCCATTTAACATGAGGAAGCTAAGTGTTTGAGTGTGCCGCCGAGTGTGTCCCCATGAACACATCCATGTGTGTTTATGTGGGAACAGTGAGAAAGATGATTTGTTTTAACTTAAAGAGTTTTACTGATGTAAGCATGCTTTATTTTTGACTAAGGACAAAGTGCTGCACTAGAGAACAAGCTTGGAGTCTCCACAGAGAGCAGTACAGAGACCATGGACATAATATACAGGGCTATATAGTCTATATCGACGACGTTTCATTTACAGGATTGTTCCGGTGCCGCCGGAGGTTCTGCCAGATGTCCCTCATTATCGGCCGGATGTCCCTCACCTTCTGCTTTTTTGTGTTGGCATTCCAAACTCTGGTCGATTTATGAGGACTATGGTTAACTGCTCCTTAGATCTCTACAATGTAAATCCAGACAGCTAGCTAGACTGCCTGTTGAATTAGAGATTTTTCTTGCACAACTAAAACAACATTTGAATGTATACATTTTCCACCAAAACAAGTTCCTTCCCGAGGCTATTTTGCAGAGGCACAGTTGCTCTGTCCATTGTTTAGCACCTCCCAGGACTATTGTGATAGGTTTAAAGAAATGCCAATAAACCAGAGCACATTTTTCTCCTATCCTGGAAGGTTGTGTGGACTAGCCAGACCCTCCTCCGCAGCGCTGTGGAGATAGGTCTGGCAATGCGAGACTAAGGGCTATATAATAAGTAGCTGTTCTCACAGTTATTTGCCATGGCGATGTTGCAAAAGCATCAACAGTTGAGTTAAGTGTTAGGTGTTAACAAATCTTCTCATGGCTTTCAACTTTTTGACCAAATTATCCTCAGCATTTATTTTTCTCCTGAAGGGGGAGATGTAAAAAGGAACACTAGAGTCCACAATCAATGAAGGGAAGGAAATTAAGACTAAGACAAAGAAGAGAGGATACAGAATTTGTCAAAAAGATATTCATGAGCAAAAAGAACTATTTTTGTATGAGTAGGAGCTATGGAGGGCGCTAGCATTTTCGCTGCCATTCTTCTGGGACAAATGAAGCCTAAATAACATTTTCCTAAGAGATGAGATTGCACCCTCCATTCCTCCTCCTCATTTGTTCGTTTTACTCATTTTGCATATCATCCAAAAAGCACCACCCCCACCCACCATAACTCCAAAATTGGCACCTCAAGCTCATTATTCAACTACTGCTAGACACGTTGGCCTTATGTGCAAATCAGAATCTAGCAGCTGCTAGCTGGCCTGATGATCTTGAGCAAGATTGGAGTATGGAATCACAAACCTCCACTGAGTTGTGGTTTGAACACAGGTAGAGATGAAGGAGGCAAAGCATGGTAAAATATCAGCACACTAGAAGATAATTTGACTGACAAACAGATCATCTAATCATGTGAGGAAAGTTGTGAGGGGCAAAAGAAGAGGGCAAAAGCTCCTTCTCCATTCTCTTGCATCCATCACTATCCTTCATGCTTTCCTATTTCTTCATCCGTCTGGATAGAAGTGGGCGGGACTGATGTTTCTATTTCGAAATGTGTCTCCCTTGGCGTGTCTTTGTCGGCCAAGTCTGTAGCCCACGCTGTGTGAAATAGAGTGCCTGCCAACATGTTCTAACACACACAGTTACATCTGTGGTGTGCTAAGCCGCAAGGGAATCAAAGCCTAAACTGTAGGGCATTGTATCACAACACAAGGTACTAGTGAGAATAAATAGAGCTAAATCACCATCCACCTTTAAAAGCACATTAAAAATGTGCTGATGATGCAATGTGATGCAAGAATGATGCATGTTGTTTTTTTTGTTTTGTTTCAAATATTTCAATTGTTGCAATTATGTATTTCATTTAAATTTAAAAAAATCTCATGTAAAAATGTAATCCCAAAAAGTCTGTGTGTCTGTGTGTGAGGATTTGATCACATACAAAACCCACTGCTGACAACAGTTCCTGCTGAGAATGCACACACTGTTTCGGGTTTTTTACTTTCTGGGACTGACATCACTTTCTATGTGGCTGCAAAGCTTATTGGACAGGACTTAAAGCTGACAGTTAAGCTGCTACTGCAGACGAGGGCCAAGCAATGATGGTGGCGGCAGAAGGAGAGGAGGACAGTGGTTTGGTTGGTTTGCCAGTTGTAGGAGCGGGCAGCTGAGACTAAATGGCAGTAATGGCCTAACGAGGAGAGATCTGGAGAGCCAAACCAGATGGAACGGCCACAGCCACGTGCCTTCCTGGCAAAGCTTGTGGCTTGTTAGCCAAACACAGACAGAAATTTACCAAAAGATGAAGACAAAAACATGGGTGGAATGTTGAAATGTTACTAAGGAATGTTGTCTCCTCTACATCTCAATTTTCTTTGTCCTTCCAATTTTTGGTTATATTACATTTTTAATGCATATTTTCTCCAGTCCTCTCTCTATGCTCTTCTCACCTCCTCTCTGCATCCTGTGTCTGCACATTAAACATTTTCTCTGATTGATATGCAGCACATTTCGTAACTAAGCTTTCCCCCATTCATCTATGTGCTAAGGGCTTAGCTTTAATGAAAGGGGAGAAGTTGATTACATATAGGGAGCAAGAACTAGGCCTCCATCTCCAGGGAGGAGTAGTAGACGAGATGCTGTGCTGAGTTTTAGTCAACAATGAAAGCAGACAGAGAAAAAAAAGAATTGGGGTTGGGGTGTGTGCACATCAGAGTGTCCTTGGAAGTCAAATTTCCCAGGGTGCTCAAGTTTCAGGAATCAAGGAAGGAGAAAAAGGAATAAACATATCCACAGTTTTGGCTTTTTAGAGGATTCAGGCAGGTAATAATACAGATACACAAAAAATGCATGCACACACACACCTCTCTCAGCATACAGAGCTGTGTGGAGCTGCAGTACTACTGTGATGGGTAACCTATATCCATCTTTGACTATTACAGCATTGAACAGTAACTGGACTGAGGTTGTGCAGGGTGATGTCATGCTGCCAGATAATATTTTGACAGATACGAGAGAAGAACACATGGTATTCCCAATGCTTTTTATGCTTTTGCTCACAAAAGCATTGTACTGCACTGTACAAAAAGGATAATCTTTCTCTGGCAATTTCTCCCACTGGATCATTTCCAATTTATTTTGAGCTACATTAGAGGAAGGAAATAGAAAGCCAACACTAATAGAATCCCTAACTAAACTTATCTGACAACTTCTCTCACATCATGCTGGGTGTCTGTGCTCTTTTCGTATATTCTATTATAGTGATGAATGTGTATAACAACTACATACCGTCCAAATAGATACATGCACACACACAGTAACACACTGTAGGCCTTTTCTGTTATCCATGTTAAACAAACCACAAGTGGGGAAGAACCATACTTGTGGACAGGAAAGGAGATATGTAGCAAGTGCTTGCAAGCGGGTTAGCCATATAAAGGCCAGAGCTGGTCATGTGGCATAATGACATATGTTCTCAGAAATACTTCCTCAAATGTATACACTAGTAAAATAAAAAGGATATATTTGTCAAACAGAAATATTGTCTAAATCAGCTCACCTAGAAACCACAAAGTTAAAAGACTAATCTGTGAAGCTTCACAATAATCTGCATAAAACTGTTCCACTAAAAATGGCACACTGGGCACTTATAGCACTATAACATTTGATAACAATGCCAATCAATTCAAACCTCCTTAGATTTCAGAACTGCGTTTAAGTTCATTTAATTTATATAGCACTTTAAAAGTAAACATTTCTAAAGTTTTGCACCAAAGTGCTTCACAATGATGAAAACATATGTATACATTAAGGGTGGAACGGTACATGTATTCGTATTGAACCGAAACGGTATGGCCGTCTTGGTTCGGTACATGAATTTACACGGAGAATACACGGTATAAAAATAAATAAAACTCGCATGAAAATTAATTAATGTAATGCGGAACTACTGTTCCTCTTAGCTCTGAACCTCCCGAGCTCCGCCTACATGTCGAGTCGGTCCAGTCAGAGCCGATAGTCTTTCTCTATCACTCTGGGTCCAGTGAGTCCACACAAAGTAAACTAGTCCCTTCCGTATACAACCAAACACGGACGTAGCTGTATCCCTTCTTGCCTCGACCACAAATGGCCTCCAGGTCCGTTTGCTTCACCGTTAGCTCCGCCGTTAGCTAGTTGTTAGCTCCGCTGTTTGCTCCGTTGTTAGCTGTTAGCTCCGCTGTTAGCGCCACCGTTAGCTGTAGCATGTGAAGCTAACGCCAAAACTTGTCACCTGCTCTGTGTAACCGAAGATGCTCTTTTAACATCCCTTCTCTGTGCATTCACATATGAGAGCAGCGCTTGTCTCCCATAATCACACTACTAGCTGATTGTCTTATTTGGTTTACAAGTTCCAGATGGAGTCTGGAGATGATGTGGGGTACTTATTGTTTACTGTTTACATCTTACTTTATACACTTCAGGCTGTTGCAGCTAGCTCAGGGGTGAGACTGTATGACACTAGGTGGTACAGCCCGAGATATGCACAATAAAATAAATTGCCTTCTGCATTTTTGTTTTGCCTTTCCCTCCATTGTACCGAACCGAACCGTGATGTCTGAACCGAGGTATGAACCGAACCGTGACTTCTGTGTACCATTCCACCCCTAGTATACATATATACTATGTATACATTTTTCCGTGACTGGGGCACAGTCAACATGCCACGATGGGCTGATCTGAGGGGTCTGGTGGTGCTGAAAGGAGTGAGACCATGGAGAGATTTGTAGACAATTAAGAGGGTTTTGAAGTTTATCCTGAAGTAAACGGTGAGCCAATGTAAGGATGGAAGGACAGGGGTAATGTGGTCTTGTTTCTTTGTCCTTGTTATTAACCGGGCGGCTGTGTTTTGGACTAGAAATGGTAGCTTGGGAAATGCTGAGGTAAAAGGAATTACAGTAGTCCAGCCTGGATGATATACTGTAAGTGCATGAATGATTCTTTCTAGAGCACAGGGTGATAGGAAATGTCTAATTTTGGAGATGGTTCTGAGTTGGAAGAAACTGGACCTGACAACGGAATTTAACTGCCTGTTAAAACTGAGAGAGTGTGTGTTAAGAATCAGTCATTTAAACAACATGCATGGGTGAACTTGGGTGACACACCTTACATCCCATTCTGTGTAAAGGTGAGATTTAGAGAGAAAGAGGAGAGAGAAGACGGGAGGAGGCCGCACCTTAAGCTGACTCAGGACACTGATAATGTGTCTTAGTCTAGACATGATGAGAGCCTGCGTGAACTCTAAGATAAACAGAGATTACAGAGGCACACCTACTAACGTAATATAAATGACCACACCAACCCACAATTAACATTTAGGTATAAAAGGTGAGGTTTTTTTAACCAATTCTGCCTTATTCCTTAAAAACAAGGAGACTCTAACTGCAGATTGGCAATTACCATTCTGTGTGTGCAGTAGGAGGGAAGGAAATCCCACAAGCCTTTGGGAGCGCTGGTGTAGCTGAGATAAAAATCCACTTATTAAGGTGTGTGTTGAGGAAGAGAAAGGGCGAGGAGAGGAGGTAAGAGGAAAAAAGACGACTGCGAGGTAAGGTGTGCAAGATTACAGATGTTAATTTCTCTTTCTTCTTTTACTTGCATCTGCTGTCTTTTAATGTCTCTTCCAGCATTACTCTCACCATCTCTCTCCCCCTTCCATCTTATTTGTTTACTCTCTCAATCTCTCTCACTTTTCATCTCTGCTGTCATTGTGTCTATAAAGCAGCGTTGGTACCGGAGGCACACTTCAAAGTCTTGATGTCAGACAGCCAGACCCAGGGACCCTTTTAAAGATGTTTATGCTGGCATCTGCTTAATGGGCGAGTCAGAGTAATCTAAATCGCAACTCACTGACACCACTGCAGCTACATTAGAGGGTTTGTGTGAGCATGTGTGTCTGTGAGATGAGTGGGAGGATAAGCTGAGCAATATAAGAATGTGCAAATAAAGCAAAACAAACAAACAGGTGCTGGGAGATGCAGCTGATGTTTGCAAGAGACTTAATACATGTGGAGGCTAAAGGAAGCTTGAATATTGCAACATGCACACACAAACACATGGAAAAGAAATGTGTCATTCATATACACCTCCCATTCACACATTCACATTTTCCATCTCAATATACCTGCAGTCTCAACAGGTTTGCATACACCAACATACATGCAAACAAACACAACCCCCTCGACAGCACGTACTTCCATCTGCAGTCTCGGAAGTCTCCCTTGCAGTTGAGCCTTGCTACAGAGTGCAGCCTAGCCTCCCTGACTGGCTCCTAGCATTTACTGCAGGGAGGAGAGAATGACCCAGTTGTGAGGCAAACTATTCTCTGCAGAGAGAGAGAGAGAGAGAGAGAGAGAGAGAGAGAGAGAGAGAGAGAGAGAGAGAGAGAGAGAGAGAGAGAGAGAGGAAGAGGTGGAGGAAAGAAAAAAGGTGTGTGGGGGCACTAGTCGCCCCAAGAGACTTATGGTGTGCAATGATTGGCTACAGGCGTGCAGAGAAGGGGGTAGTGAGAGAAGGAGCAGAGGCAGAGGGCTTACCTGCAGTGGTGTGTCCTCTACAGCTGCACAGACTCAGCTATAAATCACAGATACTTGGAGAGAAGCGGTAAGTCAGAAAAGAAAGGATGGAGATATAGAAGAGAGAAAGGGATAAGAATAACAGAAAGAGTTGCTTCTACAAATCCAAAGAATGAGTTATTATAGAAATATGGGTGCTGCATGCACTACCACTGATACAAAATGTGAAGAAAATGGATCTGCTTCAGCCAGTCATCCATCAATGATTTTGAGAAAATCCATTACACACAAAGTGATGAAAGTTTGTGTAGAGTAGAATGAAGAAGAAAGAGAGACATACTCAACAAGGATAACATTACTTTGCTTCTGATGAACCAGCCTTGAATGAAAAGAACATGAAACTTCACTTATCCTTGTTCATCATTAACCTTTAGTTATGACTCGTTGATAGGAAAGTAAACTCTGGCACTGTCAAAAGTTACTGCTAGCAATCCATCCACCAAACACACTGTGTGATTAGTTGCTAGACAATGTATTGATTTTCTACTGCTGGAGCACAACTTAGCAGTCGCCACGCAATGATTTGGTACTCGCACACAAGGCAAATGCCAACGCATGAAACAAAATTGAAATGATAATTAATGCGCTGGAATCTTGTTGGGGTGCAGTTACTATAACGTTTTTCTATACCATTTAATTAATGATAAATTACCTTTAGGAATTGTTAATTAAGTGTTGGAGAGCACATGCCTTCACAGTCTGCGACACAAGAGTAATTAATGCCAATTCAAGCACTTCTTCCAATGCACATAGAAAAAAAAAACAGTCACGTCTTCCTTCAGCAGCAGCCACACAGAGGGTGATTCTTAACTGTTCAGCCACCTTTGACATGAGTAGAAGTCTGTGTAAATGTGTAAGGGTGTGTGTATGTGTGTGGAAGACAGCTATGTATGAAGTGTTTCTCTGTGGTTACATACTCAATGATCCATCAGTAGAAGAGAGAGAAAGAGAGAGAAAGCTTGGACATAATTACCTTCCCATTAGCTGGCTTGGCACAGACTTGATTTGGCTGAAGCATGTTAATAGTGATGCTAATTAACTGGCTGAGCAGATCTAGGCTTTAAGGGTGAGCTTGACAGGCGAGGTAGAGAGAAAAACTCATGTGTTGTATGAGTGTGAACACTTGAGAGATGTAACTAAGCAATTATCTTATGTCATCTGAAGCATGGCTGTGTTGTAAAATGACCCACAATTATATAAGTGCAAATTTGTTGCTGAAATGATATCTGGGATGTCTGTAGATTTTAGTCAAGATTTGTTTACTTCTCCTGTGGTTGCTTCTTTGCTTCCGCCATACTCTTTGTCAGTTTTTCAGTGTAGATCAGGATGCCTATAAGATGTGTGCAGTACATCTTTGGAGGCAGCAGCTTTTATTATAAAGCCAGAAAAAGCTAGGTGGCTAACTTTGGGCCTACTGTAACTCAGGCTTTCAAGAATCACAAAGCTGGATTCATTTTAAACTAAAAAGATTATTACCAACATGGCTAACCTGCTCCAGTCATTTCATGTTCAAGACCAGAACGAAATGATTAATCAGCCCGTCAATGAACCAATCAGCTGACAGAAAATAGTGTGTTACCATTCTGACAGGGCACGGGCAAAACTACTGCAAAGTCAATTGACAAGTAATAATGAGCACAGTGACATTGAAACACATCATCAGAATAACATTGATTTGCATTGTTTCTCCTTCTTTATGACTTTAAATGTTGAATATTTAATAAGTCACTCTTTAAATACTATTTGATAAAGACTTTAAATACTATGATCTGGATGTGTTGGATTATCTGGATGTTGAAAGTGATTGTCTAGTTAGTTATCACATACTCCAACTCCTTCCTGTGAACATACTTGTAGGTTCATTGATTAATCCAGGGTTAACAGCATCAGTTAGAAACTAAACTTTTTAATACACAGGTAACCGAAAGAGAACCTATCAAACTTGCTTTGTGATATGGGCCCCATGCCTGCCTGGCAAAGCCACTCTTACTGAGAAGCTTGTAAACCCATACAGACTGCCAGCTTTTCTCACTGAAGAGCCATACATTATACACATACACCATGTTAATTAGAATAGAAAGGGGAGGGAAGGAAGGAAGGAAGGAAGGAAGGAAGGAAGGAAGGAAGGAAGGAAGGAAGGAAGGACGGAAGAAAGGAAGGATAGGATGATATACAAATAAAAGCATAGGGAAGAGAGAGAGAAAGAGAAGGATGCTGTGAAGCATAGGGAAGAGAGAAAGAGAAGGATGCTGTGAAGCCAGGAAGAGGCAGAGAAGGACATAGAGAAATGAGTAAAAATAAATGAAATGGTAGAATTAAAAAGAGAGAAAGGAGAAGAGAATGGAGTATTTGGTGTGGGTTTGTTGTTGCAGCTTGTTATTCAAACCAATAATAATAATAATAATAGACCAAAATCACTTTGTAAGCGACTGGATCAGCCTCATTACAATTTTTTTAATTAGAAGCTTTACAAAAGGTAGTAGGACAACTGTATTGGACTACATACGTTTTTTTGTTATGTTCATCTCATGTACACACAGAGTAGATGTAAACAAACAGTCAAAACATGGCAAGATTGCTGCAGTCTTTCATTACAAACAGGGGAAAAGGTATAAAACACAATTGACAAAATACTGTTCTCCCCCAAGGTATAAGAATTCTGAGATGTCCTGCTGAAGTACTAGATGAACCATCCACTGAGAAGAGATACAAAATGACAGTTGCAAGTTATACTTGTGATCAAAGCACAGCAGCCAACCTTGTCTTAACCCTGAGCCAGCAACACATCAGAGTCAACTACAGTTCAAACTGCCAGGAAACAGAAAGATCAGACTCAAGTTAGCCATTTCTCTCTACAACTTCTCTGCTGGCTCAAGCCTTTCAACTCTCATCTACACACTGCAGAGAATAGCCACTCAAATCACTCACAGCTCAATAGGCTGCCACATACTGGTACTCTACTCAATAGGTGCAGACTCACGAAAGTGAAATGAATATCAAACTCTATTTCACCACTCACCCTCTCCTCCTATCAGACTGTCTCCCTTTACCCTTTCTCGACATTCTCTCCATCTCTAACTTTCACCCATCATTCTCGCTCGCCAATTTTGCCCTCTACACTCATACAGTCTCTCTCTGCCACGCTCTTCTTTCTGTAGCTGTTCACCCACTCTCTTCCTGCTACCCATGTCAGAAAAGATCTGTGTAAATAAATGAGACAGACAACAGATGTATACAAGCCTTCTGTCTGAATACTTATTAAATTTCAGAGAAAGGTTGGAAAAATGTTAAAAATATCCTGCAGCGTAATATTAGGTTGACATTCCAAGGTAGTTTAAATTTTACTATGACTAAGAGCTGTTGCAGCTAATCAGCAAGTCAGAGCAACATAAACAGCATCTAGGATGTGACACTACATGGACCATGATTCATAGCTGGAGGCTATGAACCTTTGTGACAAGTTTAAAGCAATCGAGTGGTTCTGACTTAGTGTGTGCAAACATGGTGTCAACCTGCAGTGAAACAGCTGGTTACCAAGGTTGTGTGTGTGTGTGTGTGTGTGTGTGTGTGTGCGCGCTATTGTGCTGCTCAGCCCCTGGCAGCTCATCAATTATAAAGGAGCCCTGGAAAGGAGGGATAAGGCCAAGCTAAAGCAATGGCATCTATAAATACACGCCTGAATGACACGTGTGAGGTGAACAGCTATTTTTGCATATGACCACGTACGCACACACATGAAGGTTGGGAGGCAAACACGCTGAACGCAAAAGCAATTCCATCCACCATATCAGGGCACTGTTTGTATCTGTTGAGTCAGGCAGGCACAGGAGTGCAAAGTGGCTGCTCTTTACTAACCTGAGCACCATGTGATACTCTTGTCTAAATCAGCAGAGAGATTGCTTTCCTCCTCTTCCCTCATGTCTTTCATCAACTTAACACTTTCTCACTGAATGGCCAAATAGAAAAGTTGAGGTGTGTGTGTGTGTGTGTGTGTGTGTGTGTGTGTGTGTGTGTGTGTGTGTGTGTGTGTGTGTGTGTGTGTGTGTGTGTGTGTGTGTGTGTGTGTGTGTGCGCGCGCAGGAGTGCAGGTAAATTCCTCAATGGTCTGGAAGACATGCTCCATCACTCCCTGGTGGCCCCTTGCTTTCCGCTTCTACCTTACTCTCTGTTTCCATGTATCTCCACCTTTTCATTTTTCCCTTGGATTATTTAGCCCTCAGTTTATCTCTGCATCCATCCATCTCTATTTTCTCTCTCTCACCCTCACCAGGTGTTGCATATTCTATCTCACAGCAATATTTTCCTTTCTGTATCTCTCCATCTGTTTTTTCTGTTTCTCCATCATGTATTCGTCTATCTAACCATCTCTCTTCATCTCCTCCTTGTCTTTTTTCAACTCTACATCAGTATCATCCTCTAAACACCTAAACCATGCCCAGTTTCCCTGCACCCCATCGTCCATTTCCCATCTCCCCTCTCCTTACCTTCCTCCCTCCAACTCTACCCCATATCTATCTAAAGGGAATACTCAGGCTTCCTAAATTAATTCTACATGGACTCTGCCTGCTGCATAGTCAGACTGCCTGGTTACTGGATGAGGTGTTTGGAGAGGAGGCAGCTGGCACGGCAAGTATTGTGGGGATTGTGAGCACACGAGGTAACCACTATCTTCTGAACCTCTTCCCAGGCTATTACTGGACTGTACTTCTCATTAGCTCCTGTAATTTTCTGCACAGAATTTACTATATACACAGATACTCAGACACACACAGACTATTTACCAACTGCCTAAATCTAGAAGAGAAATTGGACTTTGGAGGGGGGCCTAAGCAAACATGTACACCAAGCAATCACCAGAAGATGTATGTGAAAACAATTGGTCAGAAATAATGGTGTAAAAAAAGAGTCTAAGAAAAGAAGCATAAGGTGAAGGGGGGTGGCGGGGGCTGCCAAGGGGTTCCCATTGACTGATTCCCCTTGGCATGCCTTTCTATCTCTACAACAAATAGCAGAGCGAAGCTGTGTAACAGACAGCAGTTAACACGGCGAGACGGAAACACAAACACATTAATACTGTGTGTTCAATCAGCCTTATAGCCATGAGGTAGACAGCACTTGTATACCAGTCCACTATCATCAGATCATCCTAATGTGCACTCAGTCCATTGTATCAGCATAATGTCTACACCGTGTGTGCAGTACTGTAAGCTTCCCTGGGAATTAAATACATGTGTATCACAATATACTCTTAGATGTGTGTGTGTGTGTGTGTGTGTGTGTGTGTGTGTGTGTGTGTGTGTGTGTGTGTGTGTGTGTGTGTGTGTGTCTTCTCTGTGTTGATGCCTTCTATATTGTGTGCGGAACAGTCTTTGCTACCATGGCAACTCACGACTGCTTTAGTGTGTGCTGCGCTAGCTGGTGTGAGAACACACACACACACACACACACACACACACACACACACACACACACACACACACACACACACACACACACACACACACACACACACACACACACACACACACACACACACACACACACACACACACACACACACACACACACAGCCAAGACAACTAGGAAGACTGCTGAGAAGACTGCTGAGGAATACTTAACAGTATGGAAACATTGACATTCTGGGGAGACTGGCTGAATGCAGCAGCGGTTTAGACCACTGGCCAGAATTAATCGACTACTAGGTGGGGTTGTAATGGCTACTCGTCAGGGTGATAGTAGCAGTGTGTGCGAGTGTGTGCACCTGTGTTCAAGAGCATTGCGTTTATAGCATAACAAGGGTGGGGAGGGGGCTTAAATCATAAACCACTGTCCACACACACGCACACACAATGCCTGTCCGTCCTAAAGCATATTTCATCATTAGCTCTAAGCAGTTAATCCTCTGCTCCACTGACCATGGCTCAGCTCTGCCCATTTCAATAATCTGCATCTGGGGCTAACCAACCCATTATAGACACACACGCACAGACAAGCACACATACACGTGCAAAACAAGGACACAATCAACCCAGAAAGCATATGGGACTGGTCCAGAGCAATACATATCTCGCGTAAAAAAACTCACACCCACAGGCATGTACATCTACTCATCCATAATCTATTGTGCCAACAGCAAAGCCAGCAAGCATAACAGCCCCTGTTCATTTATTAGACAGGGAATGCCACAGAAATGCAATGGTAATTGTGATTGTAATTTAAATGTGGCTCTGCCGGGCACCCAGATAGCTCAGTTGGTAGAGTGGGCGCCCATATATAGAGGTTTACTCCTCGACGCAGCGAGCCTGGGGTTCGACTCCGACCTGTGGCCCTTTGCTGCATGTCATTCCCCCTCTCTCTCCCATTTCATGTCTTTAGCTGTCCTGTCAAAAATAAAGGCTGGAAAAGTCCCCAAAAAATAAATGTATAAAATGATTTTCTCTGAAGACATTTTTAAATACATAAGAAATGACCTGAAGAATGTATGAGAGTTTGACCTTTCCCTTCCCAACAACAAGCATTAACCATCCAGTGTCGGAATCGCCCTGTTTCTGGCTCATGCAATCTCCCTGAGAACCTTATATGACAGATCTCTCTCTCTCTCTACACTACTCATGCAGGCTTCATTCTTCCTATTCAGGAAGCTGATATAGCCTTGCAAACTACCATTGATTCACCTTTCTGTCTCGCTCTCAATCTGTCATATCATTCTACACTCTCATTTTCTTAAAAATTCTTCCTTCTTTATTTTCTTCTCCATCACTTCCCTCTTTCTTTCTGTTTGTTTGCATCTCCTTTTTCTTCTCTTCTCTTCGTGACTGGAACAGATTGAAAAGTAGTGGCTGTGTTTAACAGATGAACAAATTGTCACACCCTGCTCTTTGCCTCTGGCCAAATACTGACAAATGCTCTGTGGAGAAGTTGTTTACCTTTGGCAGTGCCTGTATATGGGTGATATCTATAGAGCACAGAAACACACACACATTTATCCTCAGCTTCTTCGACCTCACTACCTTTGCATGCCATGTCTTTGTCTATGTCAAGTTCAAGGTTAGCTGCTCATTGTATTGAGCGCCAATGCTCCCCCATTGGGACAGACAGAGTGGAGATGCATTAGCACCTCGGCAGGTGGCCCTCAATCTCATCTCTTCCCTCCCCTTTTCCCCCACTTCTATCCTCCACATCTCCCTCTAGTCCACCTCTCCATCTATGGCCCCACGGAAGTAACTGGCCAGCCTTTGTCCAACAGTGTGTACGTGGGTGTAAGTGTTCATTGATGCACGCATCACGTATCAAGAAATGCAATCGTGTGCAGTGTGAGTATCATGCATGTGTGTCCGTACAGACGTGTACCTCTCATGCTAATGTGTAGTCTGACCAGATGACCATAAACTAAACCAAAGCCTGCAGGGGGTTAAGGCTTTCCCCTTGACCTGCTGCTGTGCACTGACCTGCAGTAAATGGGTTTAAACCTTACCCAGCCACAGCCTTTTATCTCCATCACATCTCCATCTTCACCTTAAGCCACAGACCAACGCACACACAAACTGACCGACAGACAGGCTGACAGAAGCCATAAGGTCCATTCACTTCCAATGGCAGGAGGTAGCCATCAAAGAGCTCTCACAGCAACTCCACTCAGCCATGGACAGATAGACGCAGGGAGGAGGGAGAGATGAAGGGAAAAGGAAGAGGGAAATTATGAGGAGAGGGCAAACAGAGGTGGAGAAAGGGAGGGGAAGCAAAGAAATAGGAGGAGAAAGAGGTGGGGTGTATGGTGAAAAGTAGAGAAGAGACATTCTATCAATTCAAAAGAGCTAGAAGTGAGGTGGAAACAAAAAGAGTGAGGAAAAGGCATGGAGGTGTACAGATCTGTGTGATGTGAGGGGTTTTAAGCCTTGTGAGAGGCAGCAAAGGCCAAGCATGGCTGTAACTGTGGGTATGTACAGAATTCTACTGATTCGACAGCACTGCCTTTTGTGCTGACAGGAGAGTGTTATGAAATTCAGCTTAGACTGTGTCAATACACACTTCACACAACACAGCCACTCAGCCATCAGAGACATCTAAGGCGATGGATGTGTGTGTGTGTGTGTGTGTGTGTGTGTGTGTGTGTGTGTGTGTGTGTGTGTGTGTGTGTGTGTGGTCTTGTACTACTTTGTGAGGAGAAACTTGAAATTGGTAGAACATGAAAGGAAAGTGAGGAAATTCCTCAAAAAACTGTTTGAGTGAAGCATTGTTTGTTTTTTTCTATTGGTGAATTTCTGTTTCTTTCCAGGCCAACCTTAGTTTCCAGATTTTCTGGAAAATCATCATTATGCTCATCTGTCAGATCAACTATACAATTCATTCCATCACCACCACTACCATCATTGGTAAGGATACTAGGAAAACTCAACCCAGAGTTGTATTATTCTCCCCAACACAAGTTTCCTTTTTATTTTTAAAGAATTATACAAAAGAAATCGGAACCTTTTTATGCAATTTTCACTTGTCTCACTGTCTCTTGCAACTTCATTGCAACAAAAAAAAAATACAAAAGACATCGCAACTTTTATCGCAATTTTTTACAAAAGCTCCCGCAAAATCCGACATTTTAGGCTGCAACAATCTAAAAAAAAAAGAAATCCTGGAGGGACTGATTAGGTACCAATAACCAATGTTAACTTTGCTGCTATGGCTGATTACCGATATTTACCGATGTCAATATGATCTGTATAAAACAAGTTTCAATGATAATCATTTTAGTTACAGGACCACCATGAAAAACACAAGTAACTAACAGTGTTAGTATATGCTACATTTATTACTTTTAGATGTGTATAACTTAATGAAAGTCCAGTTTAACTCACATCAGTGAAATTGTTTGAATCATAAATCAGCTACAATCACAGCTAAAACGTTACTGCTAACTTCATACTCACCGACACAAACACACACACACACACACACACACACACACACACACACACACACACACACACACACACACACACACACACACACACACACACACACACACACACACACACACACACACACACACACACACACAAACCCCTCTCTCTCTCTCTCCCTGCACACTCGCATGTGGGCTGCAGCTACCGCTGTGTGCGTTTGGGCTGCTTGCTAGTAGCTTGTGCCTGATATTGTTTGTGAACTTCTGGTTGGCGGTTCTTCATGAGTGATCAAATTGGTGGTGTTAAGGATATGACATTGTATCCTCCTCGCATTACTTAGAGCTTGCAAGCATTGCATACTGTACTTGCGTGTCCTTTTTTCACCGTGAAAAAACATCCAGACCGCAGACATTGCGTCTGGATATATACAGTACATACAGTAGTATTTAAAGTAGTATTTAAAGAAATACAACCGTGTCCGTAGTCTGGTACACAGGTCTCAGGTTATACTTACAAAATTTTACTCTCACCCCCATTAAACCACATAAAACAATTTAACACGCAACTTTTATTTAATTCACTCAGCTTCCTGTCCAGCTCAACTTCATGATGTCATAAATGTGAGCCTGTAAACACTAACATTTAGCTGACCCAACCAACATTGCATTAAAGTCCATCCACTCTCTTTTACCCTAATGCTTATATTTATTCAGGGTGTGTTAGTCACAGGATCATAAATAACACTGGAAAAAAACAGAAAGACTGAAAGACAGTGTGGGAGAGAAGAAGTGAGAGAAAAGAGGAGGGGGTTGAGTGATGGAACAAGTAAGGTGGAGGAGTGTATATAAATCAAAATCCATTAGCCGAGGGGTTATAAAGTCACTGATGAAGGAGGTGGACTGAAGCTCAAACCTTTTATTGTCTTGTTGTTGTCTTTTATTGCCTGTGATGTCATCTAATGGTATACAGTTAACGACAGGGGAGGGGAAGTATGTACATGGGAGGGGAGGATGGGATTGTAATGGGTCTGTGTGTGCATGTGTGTACGTCTGTGTTGACACAGTATATTGATCACCTTTTGTCAAAGATGCTGTGTCTGTGGAGTTTCTTTGCCTGATTCTACCATATGTGCACAATCTGATCTCCATTCATGTCAAGTTTGAATGAGAACAATGTCAAAATCCTGCAAACACGATTCTCTCAAGTGCCAATATGTGGCTTTGAGAGGGATGTCTTGAGAGAGGCCAACGAAAAGAGGAAGAAAAGCACAAAGATAACAGGAAAAAACATCCTGAAGCAAAAACAATATTCAAAAAACCATGAAAACAACTTGTTATACTTTTAACACTCAAAGCCACTAAATCTCACCTTCATCATAACAGATGAGCAGTAGCTATTAAATATGATTACATATTTCCCCTGTTTGAAACATCTGCTTATGTGATGATTATACAGTGTGAAGAACCGGTGCCTCAACCACTCTGCTCTCGTTCGGAACTAAATAACAGACAAGGGTCATAATCAACAAAAAAAACAATGTAAAAACTACAACTCCTGTCTGCCTGTGTATCAAGAAATCCCCTTTGTGCTGGCCTCAACCACATTTTTATTTAACTTTTCCACTTTGTCTTTCATTTTTCTCCCTTCAACCGTCCCCATACGAACTTTCTTCCTCCCTTTAAGGCATGCAGCATTTCAGGAATATAGTCCATCTGTCCAAAATCTCCCCTCCAGCTCAACCTTCCTCTGCCTCCCTCAGTCACTCCATCCTTCGCTTCCCCCCCCTCTCTGTGTGATGATGGTTTCGCCAGGCCCGTGAGGCTCACTGCCCCAGAATTAGTCTCAGTCATGGCCCTAAGATATGTGTGTGTGAGTGCGAGAAAGTGGGGGTAAAAGCACAGGAGCAACCACGCTTCTATCACACCTAGCAGCAGTGCATCATCGCATTAGCCCAGAAAAGGGCTGCCACACGAGGAAGGGCACCGGGTGTGAGGGGAGTCTAGGGTGGAAGCAACAACACGCCAAAACCCAGCTTATCCAGTGCTGTTTAACTCTGAGGAGACAAATCTTGTTTAGCCAAAGGCTTTGCTGTCACATAGTGTGACATGTTTTTCAAGAGAGAGACAGTTGTGGTAAAAGATGTTCAGAAAACACTATGGCAACAGTCCATTTTCAGTAGCTTTAAAGCCATCAGAGCCCATAAAATTACTAATAATGTAATATAATCTAGATTCCATCTATCTAAATTACCAATAACTACACAAAAATGTAAAAAATGCTAAATTGTAAAAAAAGTGAGGCATATTTTCTTGCAATAATTCATTATAATGCAGTTAAATAAATCAGTTAAATTATGTAGTTCATCCTATTCTAATCCCTCAATTTGCCTCAAGAAACAGATAAGAAACTTTGTCTAATCGATTCTGCAACATGCTGATCTGTGCTGTCTAGCAAGTTCTGCAACATGCTGATGTGTGCTACAATCTGCCCCCAGGGCTCTGGATTTTATACAAGTCCAAAGTGAAGGAAAAGTACAGTGGATACTCCTGATACTGAGTGTATACGATTGTATGTGTGATATATGGTGCAGTGGATGAGGAGGATGTTGAGAGATACCAGATAGGCTTGGCTCTAGGAATAAAAAACCCTCAGGGGCTCTCCTGATCCCCCCCCCCCCCTCAAAACACACACAGGCACATTCAAATTCTCTCCACAGTGAAGTACACACACTTCTTCCTTTCACTCTCCCTTTCTTCCATGCACTTACACACACACCTCTTCCCCCCTGCAAATGCAGCCGACTCAGCTGATTTGCCTGAAAGTCAATCTGCCTTACTACTACTATCCTTCCTCCAATCCATCAGTCCCCAATTCCCAGCCCTTTCTCCACATTTTAACAGAGAGAAACCAAATATCTGCCTCCATCAATTCAGCAATCTCTGCTACTCTTCATTCTGTATTCTTGCTCCTTACCTTCTTGACTCGTCCGCTTTTTGTACCCACGAAGACCAGTGAGTGGTTCTTGTACACATACGCAATGACAGAGGTCATTTTGTCAACAGCGTCGGAGAAGAGAGGCTTGCCATGCACCATCTCAGACACGCCCAACGGCGCATTCATGTCGAGGCCACAGAAATCATCATCGATGGTCAAGAGCTGCAGTGGAGAAGAAGAAGTAGAAGAAGAAGAGAGAATACAATACATTACAAATCAGATTCAGTTTTTCTCAGTTTTCCTCAGTTTTCCTCAGAGAGCCTGACAGCAGTATTGAGCATGGTTATCCAGATTTAAACCTACACCTGGTCTGATAAACAGCAAAGAATGAACTCAAGATTAATGAAAATAGGAATCAATATTTTGTGTGTGAGTGTATTTCTGTTATGGATATACAGTATATGGATAGTGGGGAGGTCAACAAAAGGAGAAACAGTTTGTATGTGAGAGAGAATGTGTGAGAATTTGCATTCATGTGTGCGTCTACTGGTTCACATGCAAGAAATGTGGAAAGAAGTAAGAGAGAGATGAAGATGGAAGAAGACTGCAGTCAGGCTCTAGCTCTGTAATAGTGCTAGAGGCTGCTCTGTCAGGCACAATTCCCCACTGTCCAGCCAATGCAACAGCAACTGCAGAAATGCCAGTGCGGCAAGATATTCAATGTGAAATGATTCAAAGTGAACAGAGTGAAATACAATAAAAGAAGTGCTGCATCGTCACACTGAGGCAAATCACTGCAATGCATCCAACTATATATATATATATAAAAATCTGAATCAGAGTGGGGAGAAATACAATTCTTGATGGAGGTTCATCTGTTATGCTTTCTCTTTCGACATGCTGCTGTGATTTTGCCATTAAATGCAGATGGGTGTGTTTCATGTATTGTGCCTCTCTACATTTTGTGTTTGCATGCATGTGTTTCATCCTGCCGGGGGGGATATTCATACCAATCACTTTGGGCAGAATGACTTATGGGTTTTGATAAGAGAATAATGGCGCTGGGGATTGGTCATTATTCTATGTGTATGGATGGATTTGAAACACTGGGTTTAGGACTGAAGCAGGCGTCACTCTTGATTAATAGCTTAGCAGTGGTGGGTTGCTGTGGGGAGAGAGGCTTTGGCAGTTGACACTGCCTTTAACTTCTTTCAAAATGCACAGAAAACAGTAGTAAGGGGAGATTGTGGGTATGATTTATGAAACACAAGCATTACTGTAATGACTATAAAAAGCAATTATTTGTGGACTGATTTGAATGTTCAAATGATGCTGTAGTTATGCATTATGGACAGTACTGGTCTTATATAAGTGATTAGGCATGCATCTGTTGATAATAGATAATTATAAGCCAGCTGAAAATAAATTAATGTTTAACAACAAAAGGAACATAGCAGGCAAGGCAAAACAAGAAATGGTAAAGTTTAACGTTTAGCTTATGGCAAATTACTTGGGCCTTACGTACAGTATATGCTTCCTTCAAAAGAAAAAGGTAAATATGCACCGATAAAGTCTTCGCTTTCATTTGGATGAAAAATTATCGAACCGTTTTCAAATCTACAATTTACACTTTATGCTTTTACAGCCTAGTGGTTTGAGCTGTCAGAGGTGGGGTGCTCTGGGGGGCAGAGGGTCTTTTAGTTTAGGTCTTATTTTCCATTTTTCCTCCTGGAAGTGCACCCCCTAGGCTTTCGATCAATCTTGCAAGCAGCAAGTGTCTCCTCACAACCTTTCACTAAAGGCCATCACAATCATCATCATCAGAAGCCTCAGACTGAGCCACAGAAGAAATATGAGGTGTGCTTTCATTAGACAAATGGAATATGGCTGGTTGAGGCTTTAGGCTATAACATGGGGTTACATGAAGTGGCATGGATGATCAATAGAGATGACCTAAATTTGGGATCGTGTCATGTGGTTAGAGGGTAGAGATGAGGACAAAAAGGAGCAAGGCCAAAGACAGGTGAAGGAAGGAGAGATGATAAATAACAATGCAGACTGAGAGAGAATCAACAAAGATGAATATTGGTGCACAAGAAAAAACATATTAAAGTGGATATTTTTTCTCTACCCTCTCCTTGCCCTTCTCCCCCTGACCTTTTCAGAATGAGCTGTTGTCAAGAATGCACTCTGTACAGGTCCTACAAGTCCTGTGGTGGCTCACTGCTAGATAAATGGTGCTCTGATGACAACCAGGGTCGCTCCGTGAAATCACAGTAAAATATCACTCTGGTTTGCAGTTTTACAATATCTGCTAACACCCCTGCAACTGGTTGCCAATCACAGCTGCCATCTCTGTCCCACATTCTGCAATTTTATGAAATATACTTTGTCCGTCAGCCCTTTCAGGAAGCAGACACATTTTCATTACGCCACCACCAAAACATGACATTTGTAATTGTGATGCCAAAGACGTCTCCAGTCAGAATACCAAATAATAATATAATGTAGCCCTTGACATTGTCTGCCAATAGGACACTGCTGTCACAGCATGCATGTATCACGTTTTATACCCCTTTTCTTTCTCTAAACCCATCTTATTAATGCATTTTCAAACGCAGAGGTCTTCCATTTTTCACTGCTTTTTCTCTCTCAACAATTTATATCTAACTTCTGATGGCCAACCATTGGCAGACACTGCCTACACGTAGCACTTAAGGATTGCTTTTCATCTTCTTTTTCTCTGTCTTTTACTTTAAAGGGATCTCACTCAAGATACTTGTATGCACAAATTTAATTTATTAACTTCTGCATAGACACAAAATATGAATTGTCGTCAGACTCAACAAAATGTTCAGAGATATTTGCAAGTAAGAACAAAAGTGGTGCCAACTGCTTACACAGATTAATTGCTTACACCACATAGGACTGTTGTTCTTTAATAAGATAATTTTAGTGTTTACTAATGCGAACAGAATGCTTTGAATTTATTCAATTTATGCTCAATCCTGACTGTTTATTTTCTTGCTTTTATTTTTCTGAAAAAGGAAAAACTTCAAACTCCTTCATCCCTGGGTGCTGTAAATACAGGACAAATTGTTAATGGTACAGATACCATTAGTTGTATACATCTGAATATGTGTGCAAACTGCTACATTAATAACAGTGTCTAACAACTCAAATTACTTGAAACTACAAACTCAGGTTTTTCTCAGGTCCAGTGTATATTTAAGCCAGAGTCCCGCAGGGTAGCAACAGAGGAGAAAGACGGAGGGTACCTCCCTAAAGTCAGAGGGACAGGAGAGCAGAGCCTCTGTATTTGGACACAGGCCAGGCACTGAGGCAGAATCAGGTCACTCTCAGCCATATCCATCTCTCTGCTTCTGTTAGCCTGCCAGCACCGGCACAAAGAGAGCTCTCTTCTGGACTGTGCAGAGGGATCAGCAGATACAGAGTGAAGAGAAAGAGAGGGGGCAGTGGGCGCGCGCAAAACAGAGAGAGAGTTGCTCAATGCGATTAGTGGGGACTGAAAGAGATCCGCTCTCCAACACTCTCTGATGTATGGCCTAATCTGGGCTTGCTGTTGTAAGGGCCCGTTCCATTTCCTGCAAGTTCACGAAGTTAATGACACACATTAAACCACAGAGACATTTCGCATCATGATGCTGCTCAACCGTTGGAGGCTCCAAAGAGTCAAATTTCTTGCACTTTTAGCTACTCCTCTTTTATGCATTATTATACTCTATGCATGTGGTAGTTTCAATGACTTTCTTAACCAATCCAATCTGGTATGCTCATTCTGCACTTTGTTTTTTATAATAAAAAGTTTGGTTGTTTGTAAGTAGCTTGCTTTACTGTGGAGTTATGGATGATTACATGTCAAAACTGCCATGGAGAAAAAAAAAAATATATATATATATATATCCTAGTGGTTACTATTTGTATAATTAGCCCTTAAGACATCCAGTATTCCCTCTAGCCTACTGAGCTAAATGACTAACCTGCCAGGATGATTGGCGGCACTAGAGAATTATGTCATGACTAAGTGGGTTTGCAGTGTTCACTGTAAGATATAATGTCAACATTCAATTTAACTATAGTATGACTCCTGCAGCAACAGGAAGTCCCTTTAAAGCATCTGCAAAAACAGTATTCATTACTTTAGCTATATATCAATATATGCAGAAAATGTTTAGCTCACAAGGATTGGAAAAAATATAATGAAATTGAAATAATTTGCTCTATACTGAATTTTTATTTCATCTATATATATTATATAACTCATGATATTCTTATTTTACTTGTTTATGGTAGTAGAACAATTTGACTGGATGAAAACAGTTTCATGTTTCTTTATGCAGTATGTGTTTAAGTCTCTCCAAATACAATTTGCTATAAAATGTTAAGCAAAGACTTCATGAAGGTAGGATTTATTGCAGGACAATTGTATTAGACTGCATTGGTTTTAGCTAAGTGGACCTAATAAAGTGTCAACTGAGTGCACTATTTGAGACTATTTGAGATTGGCTGCAAATGTGATGGTTGGAAATGTCGACAGACTAACTATAATTTGGCACAACAATACTTAAATTAAGTTTATTTTGAATCAAAGTTTCTACTTGAAGCTAGTAGCTTTTGAAAAAAGTAGAAAATATATTGTTTGATGATCTTCTCAATAGACCAGGTTTTCTAGTAGCCATTTCTGTGACGTTCTCTGATCTACTTACAGAGGTGGAAAGCTGAAGAATCACATCTGGTACCATTTTTATTTAGCTAAAACCTTTGAGTCTGCATGTTTAAATGAAGCTCTACCCTTCATTTGTCTGTGTGCCTGACAGTTAGAGAGTGTGTGTGCTTATGAGTGTGTGGTGTGTATCAGCTGGACCTCTGGCTACTGTGCCAAGACTTAGTCTGTCTGACCACTCATCCATACGGCCCTCCATCACACTAGCGACGCATGACAGAACACAGACACACACACACACACACACACAGAGAGAGAGAGAGAGAGAGAGAGAGAGAGAGTGAGTCACTCTCCCACTTGTGTCCTGTTTCCATAAATCATTTTCCTATTTCCCTCTTCACAAAAACAGTCTGTTTTGGAAACTGTCAACCCTTATACTCGATTAAGCCATCCAAGGGCTCTTCTGCTTTTAGATGCCTGTTTCAGGCAGAAACACAATGAACGAAATGCAAAATGTCAAAGGAAGAGAGAAACCGCCCTGCTGGTCAAATGTTCTTACAAACACACATAATTACTTCTGATCCGCCTTGGGGACTGTTTTAAAAACAATTTGGACAGAGAAAGAAAGAATAGTGATTTCTAAATGTACTTTGACTTGTATTTCATTGCAGACAATGTGAACACAAAATATTTCATGTTTTGTCTGGTCAACTTAAATTTCATTTGTAAATATACATCCTTTCCTGTCATTCAGACCTGCAACACATTCCAAAAAATAATGATGCGATTTGAAACAGGTGTCGTCAACAGGTGATTGTAATTATGATTTGGTACAAAAGCAGCATCCAAGAAAGGTCTAGTCCTTTAGGTGCAAAGATGGGCCGAGGATCGCCAGTTTGCCAACAAATACGTGAAAAAATTATTGAAATGTTTAAAAACAATGTTCCTCAAAGAAAGATAGGAAGACATTTGCTTATTTCACCTTCAACAGTGCATAACATAATTAAAAGATTCAAGGAATGAGGAGGAATTTCAGTGCGTAAAGGACAAGGGCGCAAGCCTAAGCTGAACAACTGTGATCTCCGATCCCGCAGGCAGCACTGCATCAAGAATCGTCATTCATCTATAAGCGATATCACCACATGGGCTCAGGACTACTTTGGCAAACCTTTGTCAAGTACCACAATACGTAGTTATAGCCAGAAATGCCAGTTAAAACTGTACTGTGCCAAAAGGAAGCCCTATGTTAACAGTGTCCAGAAGCGCCGTCGACTTCTCTGGGCTCGGAGGCATCTGGGATGGACCATCACACAGTGGAAACGTGTACTGTGGTCAGATGAATCAGTATTTCAGGTATTTTTTGGGAGAAATGGACGCCGTGTGCTCCGGACCAAAGAACAAAAGGATCATCCAGACTGTTACCAGCAACAAGTCCAAAAGCCAGGGTCTGTCATGGTATGGGGTTGTGTCAGTGCCCTTGGCAAAGGTAACTTGCACTTCTGTGATGGCACCATTAATGTTGAAAAGTACATAGAGATTTTGGAGCACAATATGCTGCCTTCAAGAAGACATCTTTTCCAGGGACGTCCATGCATATTTCAACAAGATAATGCAAAACCACATTCTGCACACATTACAAAGTCCTGGCTGCGGAGGAAGAGGATACGGGTACTTGACTGGCCTGCCTGCAGTCCCGACCTGTCTCCAATAGAGAATGTGTGGCGCATTTTGAAGCGCAAAATGTGACAATGAAGACCCTGTACTGTTGCCCACCTTAAGACTTGTTTGCAGCAAGAATGGAACAAAATTACACCTGAAACACTTCATCACTTGGTGTCTTCAGTCCCTAAACGTCTTTTAAGTGTTGTGAAAAGGAATGGCAACATTACAAAGCGGTAAATGCTTTACTGTTCCAACTTTTTTTGAAATGTGTTGCAATTCAATTATGTGCTGTTGTATTGTCTGCAATGAAATACAAGTCAAAGTACATTTAGAAATCACTACTTTCTTTTTTATTTGTGTTTTCCATACTGTCCCAACTTTTTCTGATTTGGGGTTGTGTGTGTGTGTGTGTGTGTGTGTGTGTGTATACACACACACACACACACACACACACACACACACACATTTCACAGGGTGTGCCTGAAACAATGTTGATTTGCGTGTTACATTGGCAGGTTTCAATTCGAGGAGGAAGCTTTGAAGCCTTTGCATGTGATATTTTGATAATTCATGTTTGCAGATGCTTGCACCTGCCAACCGTTAGCTGAGCAGCTACGACAGATAATAAGTGTTGGTTCGGGAAAACAATCAAATCAAGAGCTAACGAAACAGCATGAAGATTTTAAATGAAACTGAGACATCACTAAAGCAGAGCCAGGAGAGCGAGAGAAGGTAGGAAATTGTCAGAGGAAATATGGGAGTTTAAGAGATGCAGAGATTGGAAAAAAGAAGGGAATTCACAAATCAAACTAGGAGCTGAAAATAGAACTCAATATCATAAAGAGAAAGGTGTGTCAGATAACTTCCTAACCCATGTTTTCCGCTTCACTGTGCACTGGCAGGAAATCTTTCATTATTTCTTTTGGAATGATTACTTGGCCTTTACATCTTATTTTCTACCAAACACTATTTATTGAAGTGATAAAAAAAAAACTAAATTGAAAAATAACAAGTCATGTATAACCAACTATAGTTTGACAGTTTATTAGAGATTCTTCGTTACAACTATCACAATCCAATACAGCTTTCATATTCTCTTTTTGTTGATGCTGTGTAGAGAGACGTTAATTTAACTCAGTGGTAATTTGTCAGGATGTAGTTAGTGGGGAGTTATATTGGACTGCATCACTTTTAAGGTGTAAGATAAATGTTGGTGGACAAAATAATAGTGATTTATTTTAGTATAATGTTATACAGTACAACAATTCAATCAATCAAATCCATGACTATGATAAACTAGGTAGGGTTGATTTTACAGTATTAGTTGTTGTATTGGTTTGCATTTGACACTGTAGCATGGTCAACTGAATTGGTGTATTTGGCAAAATTACTTTGAAATATTGTACAGTACTGCTCACTGGGGAGTGAGACAATTAGATGTTGGGAAAAAAGTGACAGAGCAAACAAAATACTTTTTAAAGAGCTCAACAAAAGACAAGAATGACAGAGCAAAGAAATGAAGGCAATTCAGTCAGTGTTTTCAGGCAGAGGGCAGCCAGCAGAGTATAGCGTAGGAAGCGGGAGACATTTGTTTAATCACAGAATAATGATATTGTGATGGATTCTGACCTTTAGCAAGTGGTATCATGAATGGAGATTTAATTAGCGAGCCAGCCAGCAAGCAGGGTTGCAGATATGTGGATGGAGTGGGGTGAAGAGTGTGTGTGTGTGTGTGTGTGTGTGTGTGTGTGTGTGTGTGTGTGTGTGTGTGTGTGTGTGTGTGTGTGTGTGTGTGTGTGTGTGTGTGTGTGTGTGTGTGTCAGTCTGGATGTTCTTAATGAATCCACTAGCCTTTCCCTTCCTGAGGATGTGGCCTAGACTGACTCATCAGTAGCCAGCCACTGATTAAGCTCCGCAATCAGGAGGAGGAGGGATGGAGATGGTCAGCACGGGAGACAACACCATTCCAAACACAGAACAAAATAAAAGACACAAAAGAGTCAATAATATGAAATATGAGACTGGGTGGGAAGACAGAGAATGACATATTGGAAAAGTTCCTTTCTAATGGAGGATGAAACGAGGCAGGGATAAGTGTGTGTTGGGAGGACTGTGAGAGAGATCAAGAGAAAAACTCAAAGAAACAGCAGCGGCCGAGTAGAATAATCTAATTAATTGGAGTGAATTCAGAATGTGAAGTCGATAGCACATGACAAATGTGGAAGAATAGCCCTTGGCATGTTAGTTAATGACATGTAATTAATGATCATTAGCAGAAGGGATGAGGGGATGGCCGGGACCTGTCAGGGACTTACGGGCGACCTTGTAATTTTCTTGTCCATGTTTTTTGGGGGGGGGGGGGGGGGGGGGGACGGGACGGGACAAAAGTTCACGCTGTACTTATGGAAAGCACCATAAGAGGAAATGGAGAGGAGAGCAGGACAGACTCAAGGAGGGAAAGCATGACAGAGAATGAGAAGATGGGATGGTGGTAACGTTTTTTATAAGAACATGTGGAGGACAGGCAAAAGGAGAAAAGAACAGCACAGGCAGTAAGCAATGAATCAAGGATGAGAGAGAAGAGAGCAGAGTGAATTTATGGCGACCCCAGTGTTTTGTTGTTCTGTTTTTTTTTTTTGCTGACACAGTGAACATGGAGGGAGCAGGCAGCATGTTTTTTATAGGTCACATGCCACTTCACAATGATCTATGGATGCAGGCCCTTTGCAGACATATAATGTTGAGCACGCATTATGTGGCTCAGCCAAGCGTGGACATTTGGGGGAGGGAGGAAGCATCCCCCCCCCCCACTCACTCTCTTACCATCTATCCTCTCTACTGCTTTCTCTCCCATCATACCACTCTCTGTACATACTTTTCCTTCTCAAGTTCTCCCTTTTTCCATCCTAAAGATGGTGTAATGCAAAAAAGGTCTGATGGGGGTGAGTGTAAAATACTGTGCTACTCAGGCCTGTGTCCTTGAACATATCTATACCTACAGTACTGTGATGATTTCATAATTTGTCCTCCCAAAACATTAATATCTCAAAACATAAATGTTTTAGTTAATTCAGTTGATTTAGTTTTTTAAACATTTCTGTCTTTTAAAGTTTTTTTTTTTTTTTTTTTGTTTTTTTGGGGGGGGGGGGGTGCTTTTCCACCTTTAATGGATAGGACAGCTAGAGCTAGGTGAGAAAGGGGAGAGAGAGGGGGGAGACATGCAGGAAATCGTCACAGGTCGTACTCGATCCCCGGACCTCTGCGTCGAGGCATAAGCCTCTCAGTATATGTGCGCCTGCTCTACCCACTGTGACAACCTGGCCACAAGGAGAAGTTTTTTTAGGCCAACTGTTGTGCCGGCACATTTAAAAATGGTTGAATTTCCTGCTCCAAGTTAACACTAACAACTGCTATTTACAATTCACAAGGTCCTCTTGCAAAGCTGCAAGGTACCTAAATCCCTCCAATACTACAAAGTGGAAAGAAACACGGGGAGAAAATGATCTGAAGGTGAGCTGCTAATATGAGTCTCTTTAAGTAAGTTAAAAAATATGAAACGTTAAACATTGAACGGCTACATATCTGAAAGACACCTGCATACATTACATACAATAATCTTCATCCGTTTTAATTCTATCTTTGATCCAAAAAATTCTGATATCAGAAACACAGTGCTCCCAGTCATGCATCATTTAAAGCAGCAAAGGAATTAAACAGTGACTAACAACCAATGATTCATAAAAAAAAGTAATGTTTGCCCACAACTCTTTATCTTAACATGGTCTCATTGTGAAAACACTCATAGGAAATATATATGGCCTGTATTTACTATCAACTAATTTACTAATGCTCAACCAATAGGCCCCTGATTTATTGTTGTGTTTGTTTGTCCATGTATTTAAATATCACTCCTTATTTATGGCTGTAGTATCAACTCCACTCTAAAGCAGTCTGGAATCATCAAAATCTACATTTTAATAAATTACTTAAGCCTTTCATATAACAATTTATGTATTGCTATTATTCTACTTGCCTCTCTCTGATTTTTAAAGCTTCCATATCCATCTCTGCAGTAGCCATACTTACAAGTGTGGTGGCACGTGTGTGTGTGTACGTGTATCACAACTCATCTATCTCCTGCAGAGTCCACAGTCACTTGTTCAGCAGGGTCTAATTTATGCAGTGGCGATACTGTGGCGCGTGCTGAAATGGCATCATTCTTCAGCGCTAACCCCTGTGTGCTCTCTCACACTTCTTCTCCCTGCTGACAGCTCCACCCCAGGCATGATTTATCAGGCCCTCAAGCAGCAGACAAAGGCGCCGAGCACGTGTGCCGTGCCAGAGACGGATTAATAGATAAACACTGTGATTCCAGAACCAAATACAAGAGAGGGTCAACTTCATAATGTCTTGAGATAGTGCATGGCTAAGGTCAGGACAATATGGACTGAGCCGCAGTGAGAGGATCAAATTTATGTTTCTGAAATACGGCCACGAGTAAGCGATAACATTCTTGTTAGAAGTATTTTTGGCTGTATAAATTCTCATTTGTGGCTCTTGTAGATTATAAGAAAGACTGGCCTGAGTAAGGAAGATACTAGTCGTCATTACAATAATTACATTTCTTGGTAAAAAAAAAAATTGTATTTTTGCTCACCAGTGCGTTTCACTCATTCAGTCTTCAAAGCTTATGGAGGTTGAATGTACTAAGTTTTGTCTATATTACATAAAGTACTGTACATGTAGTTTCATGAATTATCTACAGGTTACTACAGGTTCTATACAGTTATAGAAAATTAAGGGTGCTCCGATTGATCGGTCACCGATCGGTATCGCCCGATAATGGCTTGACATAGTTTGATCGGTGGTCTCCATAAATGCCGATCAGATAGGCCGATCAGATGACGCACTACCATGGATGTATTAAGAGCGCACTACTCCTGAGAACATTTTCTACATGGAGCTAAAATCCTACACTACATTCACCGGTCTGACAGTTCTACAAGGTGTCTGAATGGCAGCAGAACAGCAGTTGGCCAGCGGGCCGGCCGCGGACTAATGGCGGTAGGAAGGCGGCTACCGCTTTTAAAAAGCGGCTGCCACCGGTGGTGCGCCGGCAAACGTGTTTGCGATTACGCCATTCTGACGCTTCTACTGCCTCTGGAGCACCGCTGGTGGTCCGCCGACTCATTGCTATCTGGGAAAAAGACAATACATTAGCGATTTGCAACATGTGTGCCAAGGAAATACCCCGAGGCGGAAAGCTCCAAAGACATTTCAACACCACCAACCTCATCAGACATTTGAAGGTTAGTCACGGAAAGGAGTATGAGGAGTTTTCAAAGTTAGCCAATGCTAAGGCAGAGCAGAGTCGTGTAGCTAGCAGCTCCAGCGCCCCTCAAACAGCTGTTTCCCCATGTGTGTGTGTGTGTGTGTGTGTCGGTCCGTGTGTGTCTGTTGGTCTATGTGTGTGTGTGTGTGTGTGTGTGTGTGTTGAAGAAATGTCTCCAGTGATTGAAAGGACATTTTTTAGATTTTGAGCTAGGACAAAAAGCCAAACAATTACTGATACATTCTCAAATTTTTCAAGCATCTATTTGCAACAAGACGCTTTAAACTGATTGAAACTCTAAAAAACAGACCTCTTCAGAGTGGTCTGTTATTTTAAAAATTGGCAAGTGAGCACATGGTTCATGCAGAGGAACATGATAAATAATAAATGCACTCTGATCATGGTAATTTTGAATGTCTTGAGGTTGGCAGCTTTTATTAATGACGTAATGAGATGAAAAAAAATGCATGAAACAGGCTGCTTGTGGAGGTGGTCTGAACACGTAACACACCATTTAACCTTGTTTTTTATGTGCACAAAGTGAGAAATCAAATGAACTGAATCACTGCATTTGTAATGCTGTTATGGAGAATGGAATTATGGTAATTTGGCTGAGCATCCAGCTGCATTGTTTAAAGGGTGAGCGGATTAAAAGAGTGGTGGATGGTTAATATTGCATCATAATGGGATGGAGCATGAACCCGCCCAAGAACACAGTGTTCATGACGGCCTCCCGCAGTGCACCCCAGCTCATTATAGTAACATTGGGAGAGCCTTTACAACTGATTTTCAGAGACTCACCTATGGTGTCCCTCAGTAAGAAACTATTGCAGCAATAAGAAATCAGCACTGCTTATTTTTGCCTTAACCCTTAAAGGGGCAAGCATAAATAAATTTGATGGAAAAATTATTCATTGCTATTTTTTTATGTATCTAGACTAAAATGACACAGTTAATGTTTTTTTTTTCCAAAATATGATCTTTATTTTCTAAGTAACACTCTGTATCTCCCGAGATACATTGCCCATTTAGAGTAACATTTTGCAGTGTATTCTTTTTTATTATAGTTCATATGACAACACCTAAGTACAACCCCAAATCAGAAAAAGTTGGGACAGTATGAAAAACACAAATAAAAAAAGAAAGTAGTGATTTCTAAATGTACTTTGACTTGTATTTCATTGCAGACAATGTGAACACAAAATATTTCATGTTTTGTCTGGTCAACTTAATTTCATTTGTAAATATACATCCTTTCCTGTCATTCAGACCTGCAACACATTCCAAAAAAGGTTGGGACAGGAGCATTTTAGGGCTAGTAATCAGGTAAATTGGTTAAATAATGATGTGATTTGAAACAGGTGATGTCAACAGGTGATTGTAATTATGATTTGGTACAAAAGCAGCATCCAAGAAAAGTCTAGTCCTTTAGGGGCAAAGATGGTCACCAGGTTGCCAACAAATACGTGAGAAAATTATTGAAATGTTTAAAAACAATGTTCCTCAAAAAAGATAGGAAGACATTTGTTTATTTCATTTTCAACAGTGCATAACATAATTAAAAGATTCAAGGAATGAGGAGGGATTTCAGTGCGTAAAGGACAAGGGCGCAAGCCTAAGCTGAACAACCGTGATCTCCGAGCCCTCAGGCGGCACTGCATCAAGAATCGTCATTCATCTATAAGCGATATCACCACATGGGCTCAGGACTACTTTAGCAAACCTTTGTCAAGTACCACAATACGTAGTTACAGTCACAAATGCCAGTTAAAACTGTACTGTGCCAAAAGGAAGCCCTATGTTAACAGTGTCCAGAAGCGCCGTCAACTTCTCTGGGCTCGGAGGCATCTAGGATGGACCATCACACAGTGGAAACGTGTACTGTGGTCAGATGAATCAGTATTTCAGGTATTTTTTGGGAGAAATGGACGCTGTGTGCTCCGGACCAAAGAACAAAAGGATCATCCAGACTGTTACCAGCAACAAGTCCAAAAGCCAGGGTCTGTCATGGTATGGGGTTGTGTCAGTGCCCTTGGCAAAGGTAACTTGCACTTCTGTGATGGCACCATTAATGCTGAAAAGTACATAGAGATTTTGGAGCACAATATGCTGCCTTCAAGAAGACATCTTTTCCAGGGACGTCCATGCACATTTCAACAAGATAATGCAAAACCACATTCTGCACACATTACAAAGTCTTGGCTGCGGAGGAAGAGGATACGGGTACTTGACTGGCCTGCCTGCAGTCCTGACCTGTCTCCAATAGAGAATGTGTGGCGCATTTTGATGCGCAAAATGCGACAACGAAGACCCCGTACTGTTGCCCACCTTAAGACTTGTTTGCAGCAAGAATGGGACAAAATTACACCTGAAACACTTCATCACTTGGTGTCTTCAGTCCCTAAACGTCTTTTAAGTATTGTGAAAAGGAATTGCAACATTACAAAGTGGTAAATGCTTTACTGTTCCAACTTTTTTTGAAATGTGTTGCAAGAAACAAAATAGGAATTTAGTTTTTTTGAAACAAAAACAATAAAAATCATGAGGAACACATTAAAGTACGTGCTGTTGTATTGTCTGCAATGAAATACAAGTCAAAGTACATTTAGAAATCACTACTTTCTTTTTTTATTTGTGTTTTCCATACTGTCCCAACTTTTTCTGATTTGGGGTTGTATATGCAATTTTACACAAACTCCTGTGTGTTGTTGGGTTTGTGTCTGAGTACATGTTTTTGTGTGCATGTGTGTGTGTGTGTGTGTGTGTGTGTGTGTGTGTGTGTGTGTGTGTGTGTGTGTGTGTGTGTGTGTGTGTGTGTGTGTGTGTGTGTGTGTGCGTGCGCGTGCGTGCGTGTGTGTGTGCATGTTTAAAATAGAGAAAGTATTGGACAGGGGGGTTCCTTCCCTCTTCCCTCCACTCATTTACTAACACACATCACCATAACACACATCATGTGGACACACACAGATACCATATGTACAGCAAAACCACTAGATCTTTCACATAACAATTCCAACAACTCCTCTAATCATTACCTAAACATCTTCCCTCGTTTATTCTGATTTGCTTGTTTATTCTGCTTTGCTCCTTCCTCTGCCTCATCACTAGAGCTGCCATTCAAATTGTCACTGCTGCAGTTATCATCCTCACACTGTCCCTCTGTAGCTCATCTTACTCGACTTCCTCACTGGATCCCTCCTCTGAATCTGATGAACCATCAGGTGGCAAAACTACAGACTTCACCTCTCTCTTTTTTGTACTGTAGAAACTGCTGACAGAAATTCCCTGAAAACATGTACACTGTTGAATTCATCAATAATACACATTTAAGAGTAAAATAAAAAAGTAATCAATGTTGCACACCTTTATCCTATTCAATATCTGTAGAGAACAGGCCTCAAAACATAAATATATCTGTGAGTGATCAGCCCTGTTAAATACCCTTATATGGGCAATGTATCCCCCAGGATACAGACATTCAATGCCTGATAATCAAAGTTGTGAGAAGATTATTTTAAAAATATCCACAAGAACGTGTAAAACTATCCTTAAAAAAATATTTTCTAAAACAAAATCACTCTAAAATATTATAATCGTGAAAAATATAAAAACACTTACCTCATGGTCAGTGTTTTGTCCACGTATGCTGCCATTTTGGATTTTGATACAAATGTTTTGGAATGTTGGCATAAAGTCACATGACCTGATTACATGACCCATCACCCCATCAGTGTTTCTCATCAACTGCAACCACATAATGCCCCTCTCCCCATAACTCCTCCCCCTACAGCCTGTTAAATGACTGTATCCCCCAAGATACAGAAACTCTTTAAGGGAATGCAGTCTCGTAAAATACCCTTTTCCGAAATGGGTTTGATAAATTCTACTTGAATAAGAACTGCTCGACACCCGCAGTTCTGGCAGATTAGGAGCAAGGTACTACATGTTACAGTAGAGAACATGCGTACTTGACTGCAAATTATGTGTGGAATGAAAAATAACTACCAATATAGTATATATTTCCCCAATACTGTCATTAAACTTGTGTGTGTGTGTTCCAGTAGTACTCACCGCACTGCTGCAGGGAATATCTTTGACTTTGAGCCAAGCCAGGTCCAGTGTGCCCTCACCCTTGTAGCACGACTGCAGCCGCTCCTTGATTTTCTCATTGATCTTCCGCAGAGAGAAGACACACAGTGCAGAGTCCTGCGAGGCCTGGCGTGGACGCCTCTTTTGGCCTTTTGAGAAGACGGTGAACAAAACATCATCATCCGGTGCCACATCTAGTGAGCGTGCCAGGATAGCACCAGCTTTGGACAGGTAGGCCGCCTCAAGTAATCGGTACTCCACGTTGCCACTGATGCATCCAATAGGCACCTCCACATAGGAGTTGAAGGCGGTGTCTGCCTTGCAGAGGCGGACTATCTTGGAGGTGTAGACCTGTTCCCGACCAGTAGAGGAGGATCCAGTGGTTGGCCCGCCCCCCATTTCAGGCTGCAAAGTCAAGAAGTAGACAAAGTTCCCACTGGCAAAGCCGTAAATGTAGTATATGTCAAAGTCTGGGATGACAGTGAAGGTGTCTGAAGGAATCTTAATCATAGAGGCCACAAACTCATCATGGAAGACATAGGCAAACATGCCATCCTCCTCTGAGTTTCTGGCCAACTTGCGGCTAGAAATGGTAGGGAAGTACTCGGGTTTGCCATCGACTGCTGTGGCCACAAACAGCATGTCCGGAGAGGCATTGCCATATGACACAATGACCCCAAACACAGAGCCACTCTCATTGACACCAGAGAGGTAGTGCTCCTTCTTGTGGAAGGGCTCTCCTAGTTTGAAAAGGTCATCTAGGCGGAGGAGTTTGCAGATGCCCTGGTAGAGGCTGCCACATGCCAGCAGCCGGTTCTCCCGGTAATCCATCAGAAGCATCTTGTTGACATTGTTGGTGAGTGTTAATGGCTCACTGCAGGGTTGGACGATACGTGGTGGGTAGCATTTGCGGTTGTCTTCGTCCGGGCCAGTTTGATGGGACACCTGAACCTCCAAGGCCGGGGACAGTTTGTATATGCGATTGACGGCTCCCAAATAAACATTTCCATTGCGATAGTCCACTGCTAAATGGTTGAATGTCCATTCAGGGTTCTCAGCATGAAATGATTCATAATCCTCTGCCTGAAGGGATGCTGTGATCACTTGGGAGCCAGCACTGTGAGGCTGTGGGGCTTGCACCACTGATTGTGACGTCACTGGAAGCGCCAGACTGGACAAGAAGCAGCATACAAAAAAGCAGGTCCGTGTCCTGGTAAGGGACGTCATGGCTGTTCTGAGGCTGTGAGTGGTAGAGGAGAGGGAAGGAGGCACAGTCCAGTGCTATCGGCCAATCCAGATCAAGCCTCTATTGAGATGGAGGACATTTTGTACCTAAAGAGGGAAGAGACAAAACCCAGTGAACAACAGCAACATAAACATAACCAACAAATACTACTAACTAAAAATGCAAGGCAATTGTCACATGGTATTGATTAATATCCATTACGCATATGAAGACTCTAGTGTGATTTATGTTCTAAATTTATCAGGCACAGATTAGAGCAGAGCATCTTTACAAAAAATAATGAGGAAAACAGGTGAAGAGGCCACACACTTAAGATTCTAGCACAATCTATAATTAGAAAAGAAATGGGTTAGACAGAAAAAGGAATGAGGCTGAGGCACAGTAGAGGTTTAAAAGGCATTGTGCAGGGAGAGCTTTGGCCAATAGGATCAGTCCATGGATTGAGAAAAAGGATGGAAGAGGAGGAGTAATGTATCGTCTCAGAGGAGGTGATCAGCATGGCTCTGCACCATCTCTCTGCATGGACCCCTGCCCCTCTATGCCCATCCTTGCCTTTCTGCTCCAGCCACTATGCACCTAATTGATCTCCCCTTGGGGTAGCAATTTGCATGCTTTGGCGATTTCTCTCTTTTCTCCCAATAGGGCAGCTCACCTGCTGACACTGCTAGCAGAGAGAAAAGGACCTTCTTTCTCTCTTTAACATACCTACACACACACACATACACACACCGAAACATGCACACACACACACAAAGTAGGAGGTTTATGGGCAGAAGAGGAACAATTAGAGAGGAAATGCAAGTGGTTGCAGAAATAAGCTTCCCTATAGTCCTTAGGTCATTTGCAGTGTCTCAGCATTACACATACAGCCATAGCAGAAAGGCACGCACACACATGCAAAACCATGCCAATTTAATGAACATTTTGCATGTGGTGGGTAGAACTCACCAGCACAGATAATCAAGAAGAAATTACAGCATTTACATGTAAACATGGTGGTCCCATGTTTGTCGCCTGCTCAAATGATTAAGTGGCAAACTGGACATTATGAGGAGTGGTATTCACCTGGGTAGTATCCAGATATTAGTTTCACACAGACACACACAAGAACTAAAGTCCTGCAACACTAATCCAAATCAAATCTCTCATTGCAACTTCACAGTGTTATCCTGGTGCTGTCAACTTGAATCTAGTCTGGATCAACGGAAGTACATTTCCAGGATAATTGCCTGACATCTGGTCCCTCAGCTTCCTCCCTCTGTGTGTTGCTGTTCTCAAAATCCCTTCGCTTTGGGAAATGATAAGCTACATGCTGAAAATGGCTGAAAAAGGTTTGAAGAATATGCGGATCGTGCAATAAGGCAGGCCTGCTTGGTCTTTCTGGGAATGATTGTTAAGATTTACAAAGAATGTGTTTACGGCATTAGTGAGTGAGTAATAGTACTAGAAATAGTACAAGTAATACCAACATCTTTTCTTTTCAAATTCAAAATTCAGGTACATGGTGAAGACAGGAAAAACCTTGAAGTTTCACACATAGTAAAGCTATGTAAGAGTTTGTCTGTAAAACTTCATGTAAATCTCCATCGGAAAAATAGACAGTTTTACTGAACAATCTCATGATTGGGTTTTAGCTCACAGACAAAATAAAACAATGTAAAGATATATAAGAAAAATTCCAATATTTTCATGGCATAGCGAAAAAAAAGATTTCTTGGCTGAGGTAAAAATTACAACAATTACTTTTTTCACTAATTATCACTTCATTTATTTTGGCATAACATTCCAATTGTAAATTTCCCTATTATAAATCTTT
>CM042447.1:11033106-11043106 GCA_023631565.1 Gymnocephalus cernua | reverse complement strand
CAGGACTCAGGCTAAGCTAACGCACAAACATGCAAACACCTTTAAGTAACATGGACAAACATTTACATAAATAGGTTAACACCCTTTATGGCTAAAATTATGATTTTACTTAATCTTGTAATCATGATTATTTGTCTCAATTTAAAGAAAATTGTTTTCATTCCTACATCATAATTAAAACTATTCATTTCGGGGGGCAGCTACGACCCTTTTCAGGGCAATGACAAGCATTCAAAAACACATCAATGTGGCTGAATTCCACTATTTTATATGAATTATTATTATTATTATTATTATTATTATTATTATTATTATTATTGTAGTAGTAGTAGATTAAGATGTGTAATAAATGAATAATGTTGCAGCCCTATCATTCACACACGCCTGTGAACAGACAAATAAATAAAACTTAAGTCATGATGGAGTGATCAGGTCTAACATGCCTATCAGGCTAAGATAACCCCTGCTGATACACAAAACAGATGGCACACTCATCTCTCTCAGGAAGGCAGCAGCAGAAAAGAAAAAAGGAGGACAGAGAGGATGGAGAGAGAAGGCGGGGTGTCCTTGGTTACATCAAGACGTGGATTAGCAGCATGGATTATTGTCACCAGATACCCTGTCTAGATCGGGGTTAGGAGGTCTAATCCACCACGGCTGTTAATATTACAAAGAAAGCCTTTGGATTGTACTGTTAACTGGATACATATCATATGAATGACAGAAAACTGACTGAGCAACTCTGACATTATGTACTACAGATGTAGCAATCATCCCAGTAGTGTTTACAAGCATCAACGCTCTACAAATAATACAATGTTTAATTATTAAAGCAACCATTTTAAAATCTGCACCTATGATTTTCAAGGGAATCTTTCCCTGTTCAGTCCATTAAAAAAAAAGGAGAGTTTATACCAGATGCGGAAGTCTTTTATCAACTGGTGTGATGTATAAGTGCTGCACTTCCACATGACGAATACAGCTGTGCAGCACGTCATAAGTAACTGACGTCACTTTAGACTGACACTATTGAACCAAGGATTTCTCATTAGCAGCTTCAACTCCTCTGTCCTTGCATCTCTCTCCCACATCCTGGTGTGGCTTCCTTGTGTCTTAGCTCCCCCAAACGACGCAAGTGAGGGAAGCGAGGAGACACGTTAGCATAATGAAAAGCAGCCCATATGTAACGGAAATAAAATGGTTATCCATAAAGACCCAAGGCAACAGTAAGAAACGGCAAAAAAGGGGCAAAAAAAGCAGAAGAGTAAAAGTATCCTGTGGCCTGAGAAGATACTGTATGAAAGAAGCATAGCCAAGCGTAGTGAATCACTGATCCAGTATACAGTAAGTGTGTCAAGCATAAACAAAAAGTTTGTGTCACACATTTTTTCTTGCTAGCTTGCCATCTATCTTTCTTTCTCTCCTTTTTTCTCTCCTAGAGCGGGTCTTCTTTGAACATTTCAAAGAAGGGGTCTAGGCAAAGATCCAACTGGACAACCCCTCTGGATTTTAGAGAAATAGCTGACATCTGCCCATCCCTTTTCTTCGCTCAATTCCTTTCATTTTTTGCCACTCTCTTTTTTCACATCTGAGATTTACTAATCCTCCTTAGTAGGATGGGGTTCAAACACTCATCTTTCTAGAGTCAGGCTAGAAAGATTTCTCCCTCCAGAATGTTTTCTGTGCAGAAATAATCATCTCTGCATTGCGTCTTTTGTAACAATATCACTAGTAGCTTTCCTACAATGCAAAGAGAGTGGTAAATGACTGAGTCCTTGAGGGAGTACAGCACTCAAACAGTCCTTGGTTCCAAAGTAAGGTCACTCAAACACAAACTCGGCACACACACACACGGCTCAGGCTGAGCCTTTGTGCAGTGGGTGCTGATGCAGGCTGAGATTGGTGGAGTGTGTTATCATCGGTACAGATCAAGAGGCTCTAATGTCATTAGGACTGTTGAAAAACCCACTGGCCTGCAGTCATCGCCTCGCTCTGATTGGGTTAGACTGCGGCTGACTTCCTGAATAGGAGGGGCCTCTGTGTTTGACACAGGCCACATAGCAGTGGCTATGCAGTAGCTCTGAGCTCAATTAGGATGACAAGTAATGCTTTAAACAATCCCTTTCTAAGATGGACTGTTTCAAAAAGCTTGAAAATTCTTAAGGATGAGCAGAGTGGAACAGAGCTTTAATATTTCCCTTTAATCTATATTTAACAAGAAGCACAGATGACATTTTGTATTAACAAAAGAGATCTCCTCGATCATACTTTTGAACTGCCCCCTAGTTATAGTCATGTTGTGCCATAAAAGATGTAATTTGCTGTAATTACTATAAATGTAGCCAAGAATCTTCTTAAATGGTGTTGCTAGGCACTGTCTGACAGCTGCTTTCATAGAACAAATTTAAAGCCTCTAGCTCTCTCTCGTTTTCCATTTCTCTGTCTTTCTCTCTCCCAATTCCCTTATTCCCCACGCTTACGGGCAGACAGGAATGCAGGGCTGTGTAGACAAATCAGCTCTCGCTTCCATTGGCTGCCGACTGGCACCATTAAAGTCCCAACACGTCCTCCCTCTCTTTTTCCATCCATCCATTCTTACTTCACCTGTACCTCTCCTCCATCCCTTAACTCTTCTGTTATTTCATGAGTGTGATATCCCCCCTCGTTATCCCTCTTTGCCTCCCTTCCCCTTTCTTTCTGTCTCATCTCTGGTTTCCAGTATCCCTTTTTCCTCTTGACCCAGTAATTAATTATGAGTTGTAGTTTGCTTGAAGCTGAAATGACTCAATGTTTCACTGCAGTAGGAGAAACAAGACACGTCAGAGTAATGTGCTCAGTGTTTTCCTGTGTGCTTTGGTCAAAAAGACAGAAATGGCTTTGCTGTCTGTTACCTTCAAGGTAGGCTGGGTTCCTGCTCACAATCATGGAAGTCGTTATGTCTATCTGAATTAGAGCCTTACTGTTAGCTGATAAGGACCACTAATTCACAGTGCAGAAATACCAAAGATATATTTGAAGTAAATAAGAGATAGTGTTGCCATAGTTTGTCCATCAGAGAGCATAGAGGAAGTGAATGTGAATATCAGTTGTCTGTCCACACAGACAATATAACCAACAAATCCTTCCCAGCAGCAGGCCTTCCCACACATACACAGGCATGGTGTGACCTCTTATCATGCAGTCAGGCTTGCTGAGTTGTGGTGAAACTTGATTTCCAGCAAAGGTGACATCCTTAAAGCTCTTCTTTCACATTCGCTCATCACTCTTCCCTGTCCCTCTTCCTTTTTCCCTGCCTGTCTTGCTCTGCAATATCCCAGCATGTCAGTGCCACTGAAGCAGGTAATAAATCAGGAATTATAACACTTTAGGCCTCCAACCATAACACACAGCTTATGTAAGAATGTGGAGTGGAGGTTATTTTGAATGGGGTGGGGTGGGGGGTGAGCTAGTGAAGCCTCTTGACCGGGCACGGAAGGAGCCAGCAAGAAGAAGAGGTAAAATGAGGTTGTGTGATCAATGTAGAAACTAAAGCTCTGTCTTCCCTTGGTTTTAGAGTTTCTCTTATCTGGGGTGGCCCTCCAAACACAGAGCTAAAAGAGCTAGTTATTTATGTTACTGATCAAACTTGTGCACTTCCTGCTACAACATGCCAAAATGTCTGCTGTGAAAAAAGGCCTATAGCAGGACATGGAGACACACCGGCAGACACGAAACCCCCCCCCACACACACAAACGCATGTACACACCTACGGGAAGGGCGCAGAAGAGTTGGATAGCTGTGGTCCAGGTTGAGACAAGCCCAGAGACTACTGGTACCTTGAGGGAAAGCACATAAATTGTTACCATAACATCTAAATACCCTCAGATCTAAACCACTGGCATCATGAAATAGAATATGAAAAACAAATGTTTATGAATTGTATTTGAATGTGGCCACACCGAAAGAACACAAGCCCACAGAACTGTCCAATGCCCCACATCATTAGTGCTACAGTCTTGCACAACAGATATTTCTTTTGTTTAACTAACCAGTGAAAATTTATTTTCAAAATATGTCAGGACAGCTATTGTCAACATGCCATTTCTTCAAAGTAATCCCTTTAAGACTTGATATAACGAGTTCCACCCTTTCAATTTGTCATATGTGTATTGATTATATTAACTTATATGAGTCATACTCACACTCAGTAACCCTCGCTGTCATTAACATCCAGTAATACTTAATCATTCACTCTACTATAAGACATAAAGACATTGATAACACAGTCTGAATGGCGTTTATTTCTAACTAGTTACAGCTTGTGTGGCACCAGGAAAAAAACATATCCACAAGCCAAAATTCCCCTTCTGAACTCACTCATTGGCTAAATCATGTTTTATGGCTGAAGCGTTGTAAACAGGATGAGGCCTGCCCCAGTTCAGATCTTTCGTCATGACAAATGAAGCTATTGGCTGCAGTTTTATGCTTTCTTTATATCTATTTGTCTGTTTCTCCCTCTAAATCCTTTTTTCAGTGACCTGTCTGTATCCGACGCTTTCCCCATCTTCCTCCCTTACTGTTGCTGAACAGAGCTAAAGCAAACTTGACCTCTGAGATTAACTTCTAAGACATGAAAGCTTAATAATTAAGAAGGCTTTGTGGTGATCATAATAAAACATTAACCTGCTGCTTTAATTCACTCACTCGCTCTGTTTCTACACCTTTTTTTTTACACTTATTTCTTTTTAAAATGTGTCTTTCAGGTATCTGAAAGTAAATACAGTATGTGAGGTTTGCAAGTGTGTAACCAAATGTGTGTGGTGATGTGTGTGCATGTGTGGTGAGTTCAATACAAAGGACAAGGAATAAACTATTGGACATCCATCCATCCATCCATCCATCGTCGTCCGCTTATCCGTGGTCGGGTCGCGGGGGGAGCAGCTCCAGCAGGGAACCCCAAACCTCCCTTTCCCGAGCCACATTAACCAGCTCTGACTGGGGGATCCCGAGGCGTTCCCATGCCAGGTTGGAGATGTAATCCCTCCACCTAGTCCTGGGTCTTCCCCGAGGCCTCCTCCCAGCTGGACGTGCCTGGAACACCTCCCTAGGGAGGCGCCCAGGGGGCATCCTTACCAGATGCCCGAACCACCTCAACTGGCTCCTTTCGACGTGAAGGAGCAGCGACTCTACTCCGAGCTCCTCACGGATGACTGAGCTTCTCACCCTATCTCTAAGGGAGATGCCAGCCACCCTCCTGAGGAAACCCATTTCGGCCGCTTGTACCCTGGATCTCGTTCTTTCGGTCATGACCCAACCTTCATGACCATAGGTGAGGGTAGGAACGAAAACTGACCGGTAGATCGAGAGCTTTGCCTTCTGGCTAAGCTCTCTTTTCGTCACAACGGTGCGATAAACAGAATGTAATACCGCCCACGCTGCGCCGATTCTCCGACCAATCTCCAGCTCCATTGTCCCCTCACTCGCGAACAAGACCCCAAGGTACTTAAACTCCTTTACTTGGGGTAAGGACTCATTCCCTACCTGGAGAAGGCACTCCATCGGTTTCCTGCTGAGAACCATGGCCTCAGATTTAGAGGTGCTGATCCTCATCCCAGCCGCTTCACACTCGGCTGCAAACCGATCCAGTGAGTGCTGAAGGTCACAGGCCGATGATGCCATCAGGACCACATCATCTGCAAAGAGCAGCGATGAGATCCCCAGCCCACCGAACTGCAACCCCTCCATACCACGACTACGCCTCGATATCCTATCCATAAATACTACGAACAGGATTGGTGACAAAGCGCAGCCCTGGCGGAGGCCAACCCTCACCTGGAACGTGTCTGACTTACTGCCGAGAACCCGGACACAGCTCTCGCTTTGGTCATACAGAGATTGGATGGCCCTGAGAAGGGACCCCCTCACCCCATACTCCCGCAGCACCTCCCACAAAGTCTCCCGGGGGACCCGGTCATATGCCTTCTCCAGATCCACAAAACACATGTAGACTGGATGGGCATACTCCCAGGCTCCCTCCAGGATCCTTGCTAAAGTAAAGAGCTGATCCGTTGTTCCACGCCCAGGACGGAATCCGCATTGTTCCTCTTCAACCTGAGGTTCGACTATCGGCCGAACCCTCCTTTCCAGCACCTTGGAGTAGACTTTACCAGGGAGGCTGAGAAGTGTGATACCCCTGTAATTGGTACACACCCTCTGGTCCCCCTTTTTGAAGAGGGGAACCACCACCCCGGTCTGCCACTCCTTAGGCACTGTCCCAGACTTCCACGCAATGTTGAGTAGGCGTGTCAACCAAGACAGCCCCTCCACACCCAGAGCTTTCAGCATTTCTGGACGGATCTCATCAATCCCTGGGGCTTTGCCACTGTGGAGTTGTTTGACTACCTCAGTGACCTCCACCAGGGAAATTGACGACAATCCCCCGTCATCCTCCAGCTCTGCCTCTAACAAAGAGGGCGCATCAGCTGGATTTAGGAGTTCCTCAAAGTGCTCCTTCCACCGCCCTATTACCTCCTCAGTTGAGGTCAACAACGTCCCATCCTTACTGTACACAGCTTGGATGGTTCCCCGCTTCCCCCTTCTGAGGTGGCGGACGGTTTTCCAGAAGCGCCTTGGTGCCGACCGAAAGTCCTTCTCCATGTCTTCTCCGAACTTCTCCCACACCCGCTGCTTTGCCTCTTTCACGGCAGAGGCTGCAGTCCTTCGGGCCCTTCGGTACCTTGCAACTGCCTCCGGAGTCCTCTGGGATAACATATCCCGGAAAGACTCCTTCTTCAGTCGGACGGCTTCCCTGACCACCGGTGTCCACCACGGTGTTCGAGGGTTTCCGCCCCTTGAGGCACCTAAGACCCTAAGACCACAGCTCCCTGCCGCAGCTTCAGCAATGGAAACTTTGAACATTGTCCACTCAGGTTCAATGCCCCCAGCCTCCACAGGGATGCACGAAAAGCTCCGCCGGAGGTGTGAGTTGAAGGTCTGTCGGACAGGAGCTTCCTCCAGACGTTCCCAATTTACCCGCACCACCCGTTTGGGTTTACCAGGTCTGTCCAGAGTCTTCCCCCACCCCCTGACCCAACTCACCACCAGATGGTGATCAGTTGACAGCTCCGCCCCTCTCTTCACCCGAGTGTCCAAAACATACGGCCTCAGATCAGATGAAACGATTATAAAATCGATCATTGACCTTCGGCCTAGGGTGCTCTGGTACCAAGTACACTTATGAGCATCCCTATGTTCGAACATGGTGTTTGTTATAGACAATCCATGACTAGCACAGAAGTCCAATAACAGACAACCACTCTGGTTTAGATCAGGGAGGCCGTTCCTCCCAATCACGCCTCTCCATGTATCTCCGTCATTGCCCACATGTGCGTTGAAGTCCCCCAGCAGAACTATGGAGTCCCCCTCCGGAGCCCCATACAGGACTCCATTCAAGGTCTCCAAAAAGGCCGAATACTCTGAACTCTTGTTTGGTGCATATGCACAAACAACAGTCAGAGTTTTCCCCCCAACAACCCGCAGGCGTAGGGAGGCGACCCTCTGGTCCACCGGGGTAAACTCCAACGTTGCGGCGCTCAGCCGGGGACTTGTGAGTATCCCCACACCCGCCTGGCGCCTCACACCCTGGGCAACTCCGGAGAAGAAAAGAGTCCAACCCCTCTCCAGGAGTACGGTTCCAGAACCGAGACTATGCGTAGAAGTAAGCCCCACCAGATCCAACTGGTAGCGCTCCACCTCACGCACAAGTTCCGGCTCCTTCCCCCACAGCGAGGTGACATTCCATGTCCCCACAGCCAGCCTCTGCTGCCCGGGTCTGGTCCGTCGAGGCCCCTGACCTTCACCGCCACCCGTGTGGCAGCGCAACCGACCCCAGCGGTTCCTCCCACAGGTGGTGGGCCCATGGGCTGGAGAGATAGGTGCCACGTAGCTTTTTCGGGCTGTGCCCGGCCGGGCTCCGTGGCAAACCCGGCCACCAGACGCTCGCTGACGAGCCCTCCCTCTGGGCCTGGCTCCAGACGGGGGCCCCGGGCTTCCTCCGGGCAGGGTCTCTCTATCCCTTCCTCGTTTTTTCATAGGGTTTTTTGAACCATTCTTCGTCTGGCCCCTCACCTGAGACCACTTTGCCATGGGAGACCCTACCAGGAGCACAACGCTCCAGACAACACAGCCCTCAGGTTCATAGGGACACCCAAACCTCTCCACCACGATAAGGTGATGGTTCCCGGAGAGGAACTATTGGACAAAAACAATTATATTAAGCCATCCTATCTTATCCCATTCCATCACACACACTGTTACACACACACACAGACCACAGAGGAGCACCATGCACATCTGTGAGCTCATCACTGCAGTGATTGATTTGGTTTGCTCGAAGCGCGTGGATTACAGCTTTCCCTTATAATCTGTAGTGGTGATGAAGAAGAGTCTTAAAGACCTCAGCTCCTGGTTTTAATACGCACAGCTGGAAAGAGGTCAGTCGACTGGCCTGTAGTGCCCTTTTAAATTGTTATTTTCATTTGTTTAACTGCCTACTAAATTTAATTAACTCTTTACTAATCCACTGAACAAAGATTAAAATCACTAATATGATATAACAATTATTTAAAAAAGTACACCCGTGGGCACCTGGGTAGATCACCTGGTAGAGCAGGCGCCCGTACAGTATATAATAATAATAATAATAATAATAATAATAATAAGTTTATTTGATATAGCACCTTTCACAGACAAAGTCACAAAGTGCTTCACATTGGTAAACATTTGTACAAAACATATTAAGTTGTAAAACCAAAAAGACTAAAAACAATCATTAGAACAATTACAGCATGACACCAAAGAATGACATACATCAATTAAAAGCAAATGTAAACAAGTGCGTCTTCAGCTGCTTTTTAAAAGCTTCAACCGAGACTGCAGAACGTAAGACAATCGTAAGGGCATTCCACAGGTTTGGAGCCACCGCTTCAAAGGAACGGTCACCTCTAGTTTTTAAACGGGTGCGTGGGACAACCAGTAATCCCTGGTTAGAAGACCTGAGGGGCATGTTTGTAGTGTACGGATGTAGCAGGTCAGATATATAAGCAGGTGCTTGACCATGCAAAGCTTTATAAGTCAGAACCAAAACTTTGAATTTGATCCTGAAATTGATCGGAAGCCAATGCAATGAATATAAAATCGGAGTGTGCGACATCCTGCTAGACCTAGTCAGCAGCCTTGCAGCAGAGTTCTGGACTAGTTGCAGACGGTCCTTGGACGACTTGCTGAGACAGGTGAAAATAGAGTTGCAGTAATAAAGCCGAGATGAAATAAAAGCATGAATGATCATCTCAAGCTCAGAAAGTGAAACAGCTCCTCTAAGTTTGGCAATGTTTCTTAATTGAAAGAAACATGTGCGTGTCAAAGATTTGATATGCTGATCCAAGAACATGTTATTATCAAATATTACACCAAGATTTCTCTGTTTAGACTGAACAGCAGAGGACAAGGAGCCCAGCAGCTGACTAATCTTGGAAGCTATAGTATCTGGAGCAACTATAAGGACTTCGGTCTTATTTTCAATGAGCTGTAGGTAGTTGTTTGCGAGCCAATCCTTGATCAATTTGAAACATTTAAGCAATTTCAACACTTTGTCAGTGTCTTCTGGGTCAAACGAGACATACAGCTGGATGTCGTCTGCATACAAGTGATAAGACATATCTCCAAGTTGGCTAATTAAATGTCCCAGGGGGAACAGGTACAATGCAAATAAAAGCGGACCTAACACAGAACCCTGCGGCACCCCACAGGAAAGGGCCGCAGTTTCTGAGGAATAGGGACCAAGAGACACAGAAAAACTTCTATCTGATAGATAGGAGGTGAACCAATCCAGGGCGCTTCCTGCGATACCAACCCAATGCTTAAGTCTTTCAAGCATGATGTTATGATCAACTGTATCGAAAGCGGCGCTAAGATCCAGCAGCACCAAAACAGAGCATTGACCCTTATCAGAGGACATTAATA